>JAGXJF010003914.1:0-24467 GCA_019208055.1 Stipa capillata | reverse complement strand
GCGCTTTTCATTCGCTCCAATTTTCCATTTATATTGATAACCCAACACGATTTTCTAACCTAAATCTCAATTATTTTTGTTATATTATATTATACTTAAATTACGTAACATTTGTGATATCATCATAAGGCCCATGCGAATGCACGGGTTGGTGACCAGCGACTATAATTGCTATACTTGTTCCTCAAGTACCAATTTTCAATAGAGAGGAATTATGATATGAGCTCATTTCTAAGAGTGTATTCTAACATTATAAACAATATGGCACTTACTAAAGCTTGTTTGTTATTATATCCAGGTTTAAAGAACATGGAGATCATGGACTGGAATGATGAGCGGATCAACCGAGACGCGAGAAGAAATCCATCTGTAGACCGTGACCAAGTCCCAAGGCTTAAAGTGCAAAGCGGCGAGAAATCAATCAGACAGGAAAAAGTCCCAAGACGTAAAAGAAATAAGCCAACCGAGGAGCTATCCGCCGGCAAATTTTCTGATCTTCGCCACGTGCACCCAAGGAAAGCTACTAGGAAAGTTCAATCTGTTTTCTTTGCTGCCCACACAAATTAATTCTACCAAGAATTTTTCTTTCGACTTGTACTACTTTGTGTGCACATGATTCATCTACCGATGATTTTCACGGAGTATGATCTTCTGCTGTTAGATTGTGACACAAGGTTTTCTTTCTAGCAAATCAAGATGCGAGCTGTTTTAGCATAGATGGATCTGGATGACGCTCTCTTGGGAATCGACAAGATGCAAGCAGCATAGTCCACTGATAAGAACCAACGCAAGGATCGTAAGGCCTTATCTCAAGTACATCTTCATCTATCTAATACTATTCTGTAGGAGGTTTTGAAGGAGAAGATCGCCACTGCAATATGGCTAAATTTAGAGCAAATTTGTATGACCAAGGACCTGACCAACATGATGCACCTGAAACAAAAGTTATATTTACATAAGTTGGCAGACAACGGATCAGTATTAAACACTTGACAGAATTCAAAGAAATTATTGCTGACCTCGAATCCATGGAGGTAACATATGATCATGAAGATTTGGGTCTTATTCTTTCATGCTTGCTGCCCAGTACGTACTCTACTTTCAGATATACTATTTTATATAGCCGAGATACCCTCACCCTTAATGAAGTCTATGAAGCACTACATGCTAAAGAGAATTGAAACATATAGTTTCTAATGAAAACTCAAACTCACATGCAGAAGGCTTAGTTGTCTGAGGTAGGCAACAAGAGAAGAGTTCAAGCAGCAATTCCAAGGGTAGAAGCTCTAACAAGAATAATAGTGGCAGATCTAAGTCCAGGAATAAGAAGTCATGCAAATACTGCAAGAACGGTGGTCATAACATATCTGAGTGCTGGAAGTTACATAACAAGAAAAGAGGAACGACACATACAAACTGAAAGGTTACAATGAAGATGAAAGTTCAGCAAATTGTGCTCGTGGTAGTTGTTCTGAAGGTGACATGCTTGTCATTGTTGTTGGATGTGTTGAAATTAAGGATGAATTGATTCTTGATACTGCTTACACTTTTATAGGTGTCCGCATAGAGATTGATTTACTACCTATGAGCCTGTTACTACTGCTAATTATGTTTTGAATTTTGATGATTCACCACTCAAGATTGAGGGTATTGGCTCTATTCAGATCAAGATGTTTGATCAGAACTTTAACGGATGTTCAATACATTTCAAAGATAAAGAGAAATCTTATCTCTTTAAGTACTCTTGATAATAAAGGGTAAAAGTACTCAGGTGGAGATGGAGTCCTGGAGGCCACCAAAGGTTCTCTTATTGTAATGAAGAGTGACGTAAGAAAAACTAATGATCTTTATTATCTTTGAGGTACTGCAATTTTAGGTAATACCACTTGTTATTTCAAATGATATTTCTAATTGTGATGCTACTAATCTTTGACATATGCGTCTTGGTCATATGAGTGAAACTGGAATGAAAGAGCTATGCAAAAGAGGACTACTTGATGGTCAAAACATCAACAAGTTGAAATTCTGTGAACATTGTTTCTTTGGCAAGCAAATGGGGGTGAAGTTTGTTACTGTAACTCACTTTACAAAAGGCAAATTAGAGTATGTTCACCCAGATTTGTGGGGAGAGTCCCATGTTCTATCACTTGGAGGTGTAGGATACATGCTAACTATCATTCATGATTACTCGAGAAGAGTCTGGGCGTATTTTCTGAAGCACAAATCAGATGTATTCAAGACATTCAAGGAGTGGAAAATTATGAGTGAAAGATAAATGGCATGGAATTTTGTTCTGGAGAGTTTGAAGCTTTGTGCAAATCAGAGGGACTTGTGAGACATTATACTATCCCAAGTACTCCTCAACAAAATGGTGTGGATGAACGCATGAATAGAACCATATGGAGAAGGTACGTTTCATGTTATCTAGTTCTAGATTATCTAGAAGTTTTTGGGCCGAAGCTGCTTCCACTGCTTGTTACTTAATGAATCAGTCACCTAACATGGCCATTGGAAAGAAGACTCCTATTGAGGCATAGTCTAGTTCTCCAGTAGATTATTCAAATTTGAGAATTTGGTTGCCCTACTTATGCTCATGTTAATAATGGTAAATTTGAGTCTCGAGCTGTTAAGTGTATTTTTCTTGGTTTTAAGTCTAGTGTGAAAGGATATAAATTATGGAATCCTAATACTAGAAGGTGGTAATTAGCATAAGTGTTACTTTTGATGAATCTGTTGTGTTACATGACAAATCATCTAATGATGCTCCTGTTGAAAAGCCACATAAAACAAGTGTGTAGCTGGAGCATGTAATTAATTCAGGTGACACATTAGATAAGAAAAATATTATTGTTCAAGATGATGCACCAATTACTGAAGATCCTCCTGAGATTGTGCAGCCACCACAACATTCTATTGTAGTTGAGCCTAGGAGGTCTACAAGGGAACATAAGCGTCCCAACAAGTATATTGAATAACGTAATGTTGTTGCTTATGCTTTTAGCGTAGCAAAAGACATTGAAGGTACTGCTAAACCTTCAAGTTATTTAGAGGCTATTATTGGAGGAGTCCGTCCTGACGACCCAGCCGAGGTACCCCCTAACATTTTGTCCTATGGCGCTGACTCTATATTAGTTTGTTGTAAATGTGTAGGAGTACGGGCAAGCCGAGAAGACATGGCAGGAAGCATCCGGACAAGGCACGAGCACGGCGCCTGGACGAAGTACCTCGACGGTGTGACCCTCAAGCATTGCTGGAACATTGACAACCTCCGAAAGTACTACGTCTGAGATCTACAATGCAAGCATCAATAGATGATACATTACTTATTGCTGCGGCATCAGCTGTATGGGACCTTTGTCCTTATAACAGCTGTTACATTTTTCCTCCTCCAAATACTAATGTTTGCTTTAATAAAGATGCTTAATATTTGCTATGACAAAGATGGTGCGAGATAGTAGCACGACCACCGCGACGTGACCCACTCTCGGCGGCGACGCGTGCCTCGACACCGTCTGAGGTGGCTGCAATGCGCAAAGCCGCGCCCCTAAGGACAACGTAATCGCTGTGACTTGACTCACTCCCGGCGGCAACGCGTGCCTCGACACCAAATTAGGCGGCAACGAAGTGTAAAGTCGCGCCCCTAGGTATGACGTGTTTGCCGTGACCCGACCCGCTCCCGGCAGCAATGCATGCCTTGACAGCGTCTTAGGTGGTAGCGCAGTGCAAAGCCGCGCCCCCATGTATGATGTGTTCGCCGCGACTCGACCCGCTCTCGGCGGCGATGCGTGCCTCGACACCTTCTTAGGCGGTAGCAAAGCACAAAGCTGTGCTCCTAAGTATGATATGTTCTCCGTGACTCGACTCGCCCTCGGCGGTGATGCATGCCTCGGTCTCATCTTAGGTGGTCGCAAAGCGCAAAGCCGCTCCCCTAAGTACGACGTGTTCACCGCGACTCAACCTGCTCCGGCGGTGACAAAGCAAACAATAGCTCTTCCTACCTGGTGGTACACGCTCAAACCTAGTGGCATACCTTAGAGAGCAAGGTCTCCTTAGGGCACATCGTCCCCCGAATGCATTGTGAACATTAGAAGTACGCTGTCATAGCCCGACGATATTAGAGAACAATTGGGGGGAGGGCCGAGAACAGAGAGACGAGTTAACATCAATTACAGTATAGCTTTACAATCGGGCCTCAGTGACCGCGAATACATAGCAATCACTATTTTATTTCGGTGGGGGAGAAGCATACCCCGGCATTAGGTTACATGGTAGTACGAAAGACTAAGTCCCAATTTCTAGGGCAATAGAAGAAGCAAGTCATCTACGCTTTTCTACACCTGTCTTCGATTGTCGCATCTTGGCATTCTCAACCAGATCGGCGGCAAGGGCTAAAAGGAACAAGTCGCCCCCACTGGCCAAAGTTGTCATAGCGGCGACTTGTTCCTTGGGTTCCTTGGTGACTATGGCGGCCCCTCTCTTCTTGGCCCACAAGCGGAGCGAGCAGTGTTTACGCGACATCGCCACAAGGGGATGATTCCTGTGCCGCCCATCGAGAAATTTATATTGTGAAGGCGAGTTCTGCAAGCAAGCACGATAGGGATAATGAACATTGTGAGTCATGTGTTGACTTTGACAATAGTTGTGATGAATATCTTGCCATCTTATGAGGAGTTGAATATTTGGTTGCATGAAATCAAGGTTGCAATATGTTTGATTGTTTGAGTTTCTCAATTTGTCTCAAAGAAAAATTGAGTGGATGAAAGATTTTTCTCGGCTGACATGGGTCAAGTGGAAAACTTGTGCTCGCGACGCTTTGCTTGGTCTATTGTGTGCAGGTGCGAGTTGGGTGCGGTGCTGGTTCGGCCATATGGACCGGCATGATAGCTTGGAGGGCTGAGATGCGGTCAAGGAGGTGGCGACGACATCGTGCGGCTTAAAAGCATGTACGCGGATGACAAGAAAGCGGGTGGAGACGAGACGTGAGGACCAGTCAGTGCGAGGGTGTTTTGGTAAAAACGCGGAAACCACCGAAGCTCAACCAAGAAACTGCGGCGGCGGCCGGAAGCGGTTTAGGGTTGGTAGCTTAGGGTGGAAGGAAAATCGAGAGGTGGCTAAGCTATTTAGACGCTTTGGGATGCGTGCTAGGTAGTTAGGCCCATTAGGGCATGAGGCCCAAGAGTGGAAGAGGGGGTTGTCCCTCCCCACTATAAATAGATGATGAGGGTTTTCTTAACCCTAGAGCACTTGGATTAGATTTTGTGAGCTGCACTAAGAGAGTGCTTTGCCTAAGATGAGAGGCATGTAAAAACACTAGAAAATCCACGAAAATCAATACAAAGAGATTTTCAAGAAAAGCCATGTGTCTCCCTTTGTGATTGTGAGGTTTTTCTCTTTTTGCTCTTTGGATTTTCGTTCTCCTTCTTTCCTCATGAATTGATTCTTGTTTTGTCAAGTTAAAGAAGGATAGATTACTTCCAAAGTGAGTCTATCTAAGCTTACCCAAGAATCAATCTTGTTCTTCACGTTTTTGAGTTCTTGAGGTTGCTTGAGGGTGAAGAAAGAAATTGGGGTTTTGCATTTGATACGATCGGAGGTTTGTTTCGTGATTGGAGGGATGGATTAGGTTGCTGTGACATGTGAGAGGTTACTCTATTGATTTCATATCAAGAATCCTCACGAGCAACAAGAAATCAAAGACTTCGTTTTCGTCCAACTTTTGAGGTGTTCTAGGAAGATCATGATAAAAGTCATGCCTTGAGACTTTTCTATGAGAATAAACACTTGATTCATAGTCACAAGGCATCCCTAAACTCATCCACAAAGTTTCATCCTATTTGGTTGGACGGATTTTGATTTCTCATAGTTCTTTGATTTCACGAAATCTGTTTTTCACCTTTCCAGGCAAAAGTCGGAGTCTCCGAGTTTCAATCTCGGAGCCTCCGAGTTCCACTTCTGTCCTCATCCTCTGGGAAAGTCAGAGTCTCTGGGAAAGTCGGAGTCTCCGAGTTTCAATCTCGGAGCCTCCGGATTCATCTCTGTCCTCCCTCTTTGTCAAAATCGGAGTCTCTGCGAAAAGTCGGAGTCTCCGAGTTTAAAATCTCGGAGCCTCCGAGTTTCCTTTTTCAGGCAGGAGTGCTTCACTGTTTCGCCCATAACTTTTGCATCCGGACTCCGTTTTCAGTGATCTTGTACTCATTTTAAAGCTAACAACGAGCTCCACATTGTAAATGACTTTCTAGGGTTTTTCCACTGCATTTTCTTTGTCATTTATAGTAGTATCTCAATTGCTATCTGTATTTGAATTTGAAGAAAAATTTGTATCCGACATTCACCCCCCTCTGTCGGGAAGCCATCGATCCAACAAGTGGTATCAGAGCCCAGTCTCGCTTCTCTATAAGCTTTGATCGGCTTTGCGAGCCATGGCTTCCCACGGATACTCGACTCGTCGTCTTGTCTTCAATGGGACGGACTGGGAGTTCTGGAAAAATCGAATGAGAATCTTTATCCAGTCAGAGGGGCTTGCTATTTGGAAAATCATCGAAACGGACTTTGCTCTTCCTGCACAAGTGACGACTGAAAATCAGGTTGATGTTGAAAACAATTGCAAAGCCATCAACTATTTGCTCTCTGGTTTGGATAGGAAGGAGCATGAGCGGGTTGCTCATCTTGATACCGCTCACAAGATTTGGTCCACCCTGATCACCTACCATGAGGGGTCTGACCAAGTCAAGATTGCTCGAGCGGATCAATACAAAGTTCAATACAATCGTTTTGAGCAACGCTCTGGAGAATCGCTTTCTAAGCTTTTTGAGAGATTTGAAAGGATTGTGAACAAGCTCAGGAGTGTGGGAGTGAGGTACTCTGACTCAGAGATGGCTAGGCATGTGTTGAACACATTAGAGCCCGCTTTTGAAGTGCGAAAGATTGCCATCCAAGAGTCCGCCAATCTTGCCACTCTCACACTCGATCACCTGTTCTCCAAGCTCCCTACTCATGAGATCACTTCGGAGAACAGAAATGGCTCAAAGACCAAGACTTTGGCTCTTGTTGGGAACACTTCCTCGGATCCATCAGGGATAGTGTCTCCTAGTGTCAACTTTGACACTTGCATGATTTTTTCTTCTTCTGGACTGTCTCTTGCAGCCTTGTCTTCTTTGTCTGATGATCAGCTTGAATCTCTTCCCGAGGATGAGCTCGCGTTATTTGCAAAACGCTTCTCTAGGGCATACAAGAATGTGAGAAATAGGAGAAGAAAATCCTCGGACATCACTTGCTATGGATGTGGTGAGAAAGGCCACATTCGATCCGAGTGTCCTAATCCTAAAGAGAGAAACAAGTTTGCCTCTAAGTTTCAGGACAAGAGAAGGAACAAGTTTGGATCAATGCCCAAGATGCGTGAGGCGGAGAAGAACCTTCGTCGAGCTCTCGCCGCTTTTGGAGATAGCGACAACAGCTCCAAGTCTTCTTCGTCTTCCTCGTCTTCAAGCGAGGATGAACCAGAGCCGCCTAAGCACAAGAAGAAAGGGAAGAAGAAAGTCGAATATGGCTTCATCGGCATGTGCTTTATGGCGAGGTCCAAAGAAGAGAGCGACGATGAAGATCTTGAAAGCGATGTAAGTTGCACCTTCGATGAGCTCAGTGTTAGGCATGAAAAACTGCTTGATATGTTTGATGTGCAAAATGATGCCTGGTTTGCTTCAATCAAGAAATCTAAAGATCTGACTAAGAAAGTTAATTCTCTTACACTAGAAATTGCTAAACTGAAAAGTAGTGATGATGAATGTGCTAGTTTTGATGTTTTACACAAAGAATTTCTTAAAACTAAAGATGCACATGCTTGGCAACATATATCAAAACATAATGATTGCGCCACAAATGAGGAAAGCCCGACCGCAGGGCAGAGCGAGGTTCATAGTTGGCCACAGGCGGCAAAATCACATCAGCATAGCGACAAATAAGGAGTTAAAAACCCAAAAACATGTGGCCAAGGTGGGCTCTAGACCTTGGGATGTTAGGATGATTCGGCAGGGGCTCCGCTTGATGTACCCTTAGCTACTTTGGGGCTTCCCCCGCTGGCTGACGCCCTTTGGGATTTCTGGATGCCTTCATCATATTTGCTCCTTTTTTTGTGAGAACGCCAGACGAGGTCATGAAAGCATCGGCCTTGCTCTTGAGCTTCTTGTGGACGAAGGTAACTTCTGAAGTCTTTGGGGCGATGTAGCCTGGGGCCGAGAAGACGGATGGTTCGGTACGAGTTCCCAAATAGGTGCATCCGAGTGAAAATGCTACCACGGCCCGGGCGTTATCTTGCGCAAAGGAGAAGCTAGCAAGGTGAGGTCACCGCAAACCTTGGTTGCCCATTTGATCCCCTCCATAGTCACCGTTTCTGCGTCCGTGAAGTCAAAGTCACCGGCGGCCAGGCCGACTACATGGCACGGGGGCGAATCAGCTGCAGGATTCAACTATCTTGCTCAGTGAAGCGTCCCAGCCTTTCGCACACCATCTCAAGGTCCTCTTGAAGCATGTCGGCCTCCTTGAGGGCCAAGGCAGATTTGGCTTGCTCCTCGATTAGTAATGTGGTGGTGACTTCAGCTTTCTCCCTCTCGGCAACTAAGTCTTTTTCCGCTCTTCTTTTCTCAAAGGTGAGATTCTCTTCAGCTTGGATAGCATGATCTTCTCTGCCACAAGTTTGGCCCTAAGCTTCTCCACCTCGTTTGTGTTGGCGTCGAGGTAGCTGGCGAGATCGGTAGTCTTCTTTACCTCGGCATCAAGGACGACGAGGATGTCGGTTGTGCGCACTCACTTCTCGGCTGAGCCCCCTTCCGTCTCGTTCATGCGGGCTTCTAGGAATGACAATTTCTCCGCCTGAATGAGAATGGGAAGTTAAAAAATGTGAACTTAGAAAGTGAAGCAGATGAGGAAGCCCATCATAATACCTTTAAAGCTGCGGCTCTGGCCGTCGCACTGATTTGTGTGGCCTACATCTAGCGAAGCTCGCAGCCACGTCTTTGTCCGATAGCCTCATGCCTGGGTGACTAACGAGCTCCAGCTCCAGCGGAGATACTGCGAGGAAGTCCAGCTCGAGTCATCCTGAGAAGGCCATTTGCGGGCGAGGACGCTAGAGGAGAGTGGTGTCGAGGGAATCTTGGTCCCTGGAAGCTTGTTTCGGGGCCGAAGTAGAAGACAACACTGTCACCTACGCATCCAAAGGGCACGGAGCGGGGGAGTTTTCCTTTGTGTTTACCACGGGAGAAGGAGGATATTGGCCAAGCTCTTCCCCTCGCAGGACGGGAGTTCCTTTCCACAAGTCTCCTGGGGCGGGGAAGTTGCCTCGGGAGCGGGGGTGGCCGTCCAGCGGCTCTCCACTGCCGCACTCGCTGGAGCGACGTTGACTGCCTCATTGATGTTCACACCAGACGAGGACGAGGAGAAGTTGAGCCAAGGGATCCACTCTGTGGTCACCGCTGTTGAGTGGAACACCCCTAGAAGCCCGCACATGGGGCCTCTGCCTAGGCCCGGACGGGCTTGGCGGTTGCCTCGGCTGGTTCCTTAGCCATAGGTTGTTCCTCATCATTCCCGACGTGGGACCCCACCTCGGACCCCTCTTCGTCTGAGTTGTCGGAGTTGGCCTCGTAGGAGTGGACAACTCATGTTGGTCACTCCCATCATCGTCAGACCAGTCCGGCAATTGCTTGGTGATGCAAGCTTTCTGCTTGCCCTTGGGCGAAGACAAAGCATCATGTTTTCTCTTCTCTCCCGCCTTTGCGTCCTTAGCCGGGGCTATGTCCGGGCGAGGTGGCACCTCCCATTTAAAGAGTTCACAGGCCCGGTTCCAGTGCCCGTTGATCAGCTTTCGTATAGCCTTGGCTTTGGATGGTAGGTATCGCCCAAGGGTAATATTTGCTTCCATTTCAGCCCGGTTGAGGTCGTACCCTGGTGGAGGAGGCCACCAAAAAAAGGGTGAGCAAGAGGTCAAACAGTTTGATGGTGAAGGGGACGAGGGAGAAGTCGGCCGAATTACCTTCGGTGGGCTCGTACCTATAGAAGTCGCACGGGACAAGGGGCTTCCCCTCGGGGAGTGGAAGAGCCTTCATGGTCCAGCTTGTCACAAGTGGGCAAATTTGGAGCAAGAGGTACTCTTCGATGAGATCGTGAGATGAGAGTTGATGGCTCATTTGACCGAAGGCATCGCGCCTTGAAACGTCGTTGGAAGTCAGAAGGAGTTTGCAAGGGGTATAGCTGGGAGTAGTCTTACAACCAGTGAAGCCGAGGTTGCCCACGCGGTAGTAAAACCACTCGTTCCTCCAGTTCTTCCACTTATTCTTGAGCACCATGACTGGGTAGGGAGCATCGGCCCGGTGGTTGGTGAAAGGACCGAAGGTGCCGAGTAGAGGGGGGGTGAATAGGAGGCTAACAAAAATTACTTCTTTTAACTTGATTGAACAGGTTAAGCCTTAAACAGGAACCAGGGTTAGCTAGCTGTGTGACAGGTGAGTGACACAGGCAACAGATGATGTGTAAATTAGCATGCAGCTGTCACACAGGTGCCTAACACAGGTGTTCTAAGGACTTAGTAAATGATGAGCAATCAATGTGCCCTGTGTAACAGGTAACTGACTCAGGTGTGAGATAAGATATATATAGCAACTGAGATACAGCTAATGAAACACAGGTATAAAGGAGATCTATAACAGATGAACAGAATAAGTCTAAGATCTCACAAGCAAGCAAGCAAGCAGGAAGCTAAAGACAATACAGGAAAGTACTCAAGGAGACAGTGTGTTTTTTCACCGAAGTTCCCAGCTCTTCACAGAGTGGTACGTCTCCGTTGGAGAGGCTACTCCGAAGAGATCACCAGCACCGAATCGTGCTTGTTCTCCGAGTACCTGACGTTCAGGCCTCTTCCTTTGCTTGTGGAAGTCCTTTTGCTTGCAGCAGGTAGACTTCGATTCACCTTCACAAACGTCTGGTTCAGCCCACACAAGCTTGGGTGATACCAGCGACTCCTACGCCTGTCTAGGAGTAGACACTCCAAGAGTAATAGATTCAGCAGCAACAACTCTTGGAGGAACCAATGCTCTTTGCTCAAGAACTCTAACTCTCCCGAACTGACACTTAGGAAACTTTGGCTTTTGTTCGGTGGGAAGAGGCTTTGCAACGGTTGAATATGATTCACTGGATTGGCAAAGGTTGTAAGGTCGAAGACCTCCCCTGGTCCCCTATATATAGGGTTCGCAGGAACTTGACCGTTACACTGTTGCCACGTAGGATTAAGTGAACCACCGGTGACAGACACCGGTGACACAGCTACACACTACGCCCAACCTATAACCGGCTCGGGCAGACCGACACCTGTGTCACCGGAGGCTGACACAGGTGAACCCTTAACTGACGTAGCAGCACTACTCAGCCCGGTCTTGGCACATGACATGCCCTCAGTGCACAACACTCTCTGAAACCTAATAAGGAGAGAACCTCCGACAGCCCTCCGACTCAGCAGACAAGCCATCGCAGCGTAGGTTCCTTAGCGTTTACAAGCTCTCCCCTGGTACAGAGATGTACCTGAGTCACAGAGCGCTAGACCACCTGTGACACAGTTGTGTCACACCGGTGACTCTAACCCCTAGGGTTTTCTACTGCTAGCACTGCAGAGTGCAAGCATAAAACCAGTTTCACACTTGTGCAAAACTGTTGACACAGGGCCACTAACCTCAAAGCATTAGTGCCACTGTCCAACATCCTGAGCATTGAGCAATTAGAACCTCCACAGATCATTACTGCATCATCCCTCTTGATAGTACGAGTTTTTCCTATGGACTCAAAGAAACTAGCAAATCTAGGCTTTACCTGCCCACCAACTGCAGTCACGGCCCTTGACGCATCAAGCCACCATCACCTTGCTTGCAACTCCTTGCACAGCACCGGCTTCTTCACAGCTGTGGCACAGCTGCCTAGCACAGCCATTCCTTAGTCCTGGAAACCACCCTCGTACCCTTTTTGGTGGTCATCCTTTCCCTGATGACCCTTCTTCCTGGAACCTACTAACCTGCCTACACTCAATGTAAAGCGTTAGATTCCAGTTTGAGTTGCCATTAACCATCAAAACCAACTTGGGGGCTAGATGCTCTTTCAATCTCCCCTTTTTGGTGGTTAGTGGCAACCCATTCAACAAATTCGCATAACGATTTGAATAGAAGATACATGTGCAGGTTGATCAGAATATACTCCCCCTGAGGCTGTGCACAACAGATTTGCTTTATCATGCTAGTGCACAGATTTGATTTTGGATATGGGCAGTATGTTTTCTTACAACTTACACTTTCATCAGTTCAGAGAATTGAATAGATTATAAAGCATGATTGAACTGAACTGATATATGTCACTTCTGATGCGGTTGTAATGACCAGAGTATATGAGTATGAGTCAAAGCATGTGAGAATATCAGAGTATAGATTCACAATGGTCATATGTATCAGAGCATAAATAGCATAGATTCATAATGGATATGTGTATCAGAGCATACATCACTGGTCATGTGTATAAGAGTGCCAATAGGCATGTGTATCAGAGCATGAGCCAGTAGACATATGTATCAGAGCATAATTCTTAACATGATTATATGAATCAGAGCATAAGTAGATACAAAGCTTCATTCAAGAAGATATATGCATCATAGCAACAACATTAAGAAGACATGTGCATCAGAGCAACAAAATTTAGCATAAACTACTTTATCAGAGCATTACTGAAATATTACTGCATCAGAGCAAAATAGATGACTTAGTAGTAACTTGCTAAATCAGATCAAAAGATTAGTTAATTGTAATCAAGACAGAGGAATCAGAAATAAAACAAGTCTTGATTACACCAGAAAATATAATTTTCTCTCCCCTGTATCCAAAATACTCTCCCCCTATCTCTGTATCTCTCCCCCTTACACACATCTCTCCCCCTTTGACACTAAAACACACAAAAAGGGTTGAGGAGAAGAAACATTCAGAGCTTGGTCTTCAACAGCTGGAGAACTTCTGATAGCTGAGCCTGCATCAGATCAACTTTGGAGTGCAGACTGTTGACTTCTGTTCGAAGCTGAAGGTTCTCTCGGCGCAGAGCTGCAAACTGAGTTGGCATCACTTTGTTCTGATAGGCTCTGGCTGCTGCTTGAGACATAAGAGAGGACAAGAGTGCCATCTTCAGCCACCTGTGTCACAGATACTAACTCAGCTGGGTCAGCTGCAGGAGTATCAGCGGTGACACCGGTAGGCACTTGGACCTGAGGCACAGGCACTTGGGGAGCAGGCGCTTGAGGAGCTGTGGGAGCAGCGGTGTCACCGGGAGCTGACACAGCTGGTTCTGGAGAATCTCCAAACAGGGCTTGAACAGCAACCTCATCAGGATGGTCATCAACCTGAGGCCTGAGCTGGGTCTTGATGGTCTTCACTGAGATGTCGAAGGTTGATTCTGGAAGACCTGTTCTCTGAAGGATCATAAACATGATGTAGGACCCATATCTGAGCTTGGCTTTCTTGTCCTTCTGGACAGCATCAATCTCATGGAAAATGTATCTAGCCACATCAAAATGTACATTCTTGGCTATGTGCACCAGTACTTGCCAAACTGAGTTGTAAACAGCATCTGTATTGCCTCCCTTGGGCTGAAGAGTGACATTGAGAATTTTGACCAGATGCTTGGCTGTGATTGTAATGCCCTTGAAGTACACATGATCTGATGGGGCATTTGCAGGGAATGTAAAATTTCTTGGATAGAATCTTCTTCTGTCAGCATTGGAGACAGGCTCAAGCTTGAACAGATTTGGCATCCCAGGCTCCAATGGTGCATGAAACAGACTGTTGAACTCTGGAGCTGTGATGGAAAGCAGCTGGCCTCTTGTCTTCCATAACATGACATCTTGATTCTCTTGTTCTATCCAGACTGTGGCATAAAACTCCTTAATGACCTCTGGGTCATAATCTTGTTGAAGATTGCATATGAACTCCAGACCTGAGGCTTAGAGCAGAGATTGAAGACTCCACAGTCTGGTGTCAGTCAGGGCAGACCTGTAATACCCAAATTCGGTAATTAGGTTTTTGCTTTTCCTCATGCATACATGCCATCATCCCCACCCACACCTTATTTAAACTTAGATGTGATATGATTATATTTTATAGAATACGTACATATCACATCCTTGGTGGATAATCTACAAACACCAATCAACTTATTTGGGTTATCAAACCAGGGCTTTCGCAATGTTAGGTGAGTAAGGACTAGAGTTTCTTGGTTGGAACCATTCACCAACATTTCCTTTCCAAGGTTGATCCAAAAGTTATATGAAATGATAGCTCAACCGAAGCGTCCGATTTCAAACCATAAAATGGCAAAAACTAGGGTTAGGGGAAAGGACAAGATATTGTGGGTAAAATTTCACCAAATTTTGGGAAAAGCCATGAATATGACAACACTAGCTCCATATCAATTTTCAAAATTTTTGGAATGATTTAGGGCCTAGTTGTAGCTCAAACTCAATTTTGAACCATATTTGAATCTAAATTCAAAACCAGGTCAAAAAGCATCCAAATGATCTCAAATTTTTATGGTAAGTTCTAAACTTATTTATCAACCTCCTGTAAAAATTTCAGCTCATTTGGAGCTCTTTCGGGTGCTGTTTTGAAATGATAAAGTTCCAGCTTACAAGTTTAAAAGAAAAACTAAAAAGAAAATAAAAGCAAACCAGGGCGAGGCCTGTTGGGCCGCGCTCGGCCGGCCCGTTATCCCGCCTCCCTTCCCTGTCGCGCGGGCCCGGCTCGTCAGCCTCCTCCCCTCTCACCCGACGCCCGGGGCCCCACCCGTCAGCATCTCCGCGCCACGCCTCCGCCGCCGGTACGCCACGGTGGGCGGTGCCCCGTCCCGACCGGCCTCCCTTCCGACAGCGCCGCCCTTTAAAAGCTCCATCCCGATAGCCTCCCCTTTGCTCCCCTTATCTGAAAACCCTAGATCCGCCTCCCCCTTTTCTTCTCCCGCCATCGGAGCTCCTCCCGGTCCTCTTCTTCCCCGCGCCTGGTAGCAACTCCGGCGAGCTCGCCACGCCGTTCTGGCTCCTCCTCGGCTGCCTCGTTTTGCTCCCGAGCACCTTCCCGCACCTCCCTAACCTCCCCTTCCCCTTATTTTCGTAGGTCCGAGCCCGAGGCTCCCTCCCCGTGCCGCTCCGGTCGCTGCCGTCTCCTTCCTCGCCGCGAGCTCCCCCCGGTCGCCCCCCACTCTTCCCGAGACCCCGCATCGCCTTCCGGCTTCCCGTCGATCCCCCGAGCCCGCCGCCTCTCCTAGCGCCTTCCGACTAACTCCGGCGAGGAGCGCCGCCGCCCAACTCCCCTCCGACCACCTCGGTACCGTGAGAGAGAGAGAGATGGGCTGAGGTGACGCCTGCTGGTTGGCCCGCGAGGTCCAGTCAGCGGCTGACTGGGACTTAGCTGTCCAGTCAGCACTGACAGGTGGGGCCTGTTGGTCAGCCAGAGACAGTTAGGGTTAGGGATTTCAGCGTAGATTCCTTCGAGTGTGCATAGCATTTCCAGATCTGGCCGAAAATGGAAATTAGGGTTAGAGTGGAATTTTCCATTTCGGGTAGTTTTTGAAACTACGATATCTTTTGAACCATAGCTCCAAATTGGACAAATTTTATATCGTTGGAAACCTTAGGAAATTTTCTACAATCTGGTCTGGATGAAAACCCAAAATTTGGAATTATAAATCCTGATTCATTAAGTTGAAACCATTTCCTTCCGTTTCGCACCATATTTTCAATAGCTCATATCTTAATACTCGTAACTCCAAAATTGTGAGTCGAATTGTGTTAGATTCATATCGCTGAACACTTTCATAATATCACCATTTCAGGTCATGATAATATTCTAAATAGTAACCCTCGAATCAAAAGCGAGCCAAACTTAAATTTGCATGCATGCACCGTTAGGGTTAGGATTTCACTTCCACCAGTTACCTTAGGAATTACTCGATATCGTAGCTCCTTAAAATCAGTAGGTCAACTTAGGAATGCATACAAGAATTAATTGCCATGCATACATGCTGGGTCTCATTGCTTCTTTTTCTCGTTTGTTTCCGGTATCGCTTGTTGCTCGAAATAGAGCTCGAAGAAGGAGACCACCAGGCTCACGAATCAACGCAAGATCAGGAACCCTGCAACCAAGGCAAGCAGAGCTTGTTGCATATCTATTATTTTATCACATGCTTGATTACTAGTAATATGTGAATGCCTGGTTAGAGATTATGATTGGAACTGTTTAGGTTTGTTCTGGGAAGTCATGTTTTCTGTGATAGTTGAGAATTTAACTTGATGCCCTACCAACTTGAAATTAATTAAAAGTGAGATGCGAGAGCCGAAGAGGGTAGGTGCACGATGGATACGATGGGTATAATTGATGGAATGAATGCGACCCAGGTGTAAGGAGAGTTTGTCGCTAGACCCCTCTGAGGTAACTCCATCGTAGTACTCCTCTTGTCACGCGTGGACGTCAGCGGAAGTCACCGCTATGGGTATATCTGATGGCAAGTCTCGGTCACTCGGAGCCTTGCAACCTCCGAGTGAGGAGCACTCGGTATATCCATAGTAGTTGGATTTGTTGGGACGGTCCAAGGGGGTTGATTAAAGTAGATGGGCGTGGGCTGCCCAATATCATCCTGGAATGTTATGATTGATGATACCCTGTTGATGCTTGATTTATACGAGGTATGAACTACAAATGGGAGTTGATTTGTTCCTCCCTTGAAGCTTTCTATGTCATGTGTTCCGCTCATACCCTGCTAGATCAAAATGCACCATGTTTAATTGCTGCTATACTAGTATGGGTAGGACATCTAATCAAGCACGAATAAGTCTTGCGAGTACCTTCGTACTCACCTAGGATATTCCTAAATCATTGCAGGTGAGCCAGTGGTCGAGGACTACTTCGAGGATGCCTAATTTCTTGGTTTTCTTGGTTGGCTATCGACTCGTGGGATTTTGTTGGTTTTTGGTCAGCAGTCGATGCGCCGCTGTGGGACTCACTCAACTTTCTTCCGCTGTTGTTTTAAATACTTCATATTTAAATATGTTTCCGGTTATCACCGAATGATGTAAACTGAATAGTTCACAACGTGGATAGCTAGTAGTATTATCGTGTCGTAGTGGTTCGTGTGATGATATGCTTGCTGTCCAACATATGCCCCCACCTCCCGTCTGTCATGCGTGTATGTTGAAATGGGGAGTGTGGTCGGATGCATATGGAGGAACTTGTTGTTTTATTTCGAATCAAGTGAAATGCAAAGTGAATGTACGGTCCATTGCCAAAGTGAGTCATACGCATTGTGGCGTATGTTTTTGGAATCGTGATCCCTCAATCAGGCCGTGGTGAGCCATACGCATTGTGTCGTATGCATGTCGCACGGGGCGGGGGTGGGCCATAATCCGTCGCAGGTAGCGGCTATGGTCGCCGTCTTCACTTGTTGTGAATTTCTTGATTCGGATTAAAATATCGGGTCCCTCACAAGACCAATCGATGGCCTTGCAATCGACAAATCCCTTGGAAGCAAGGATTTCATGGTAGACACCCCTTTGAAGATCAGTGTGAAATCTGGGGTCTGAGCAAGATGCATCCTGATATTCCTTGTCTTCACTGAAATATGGGCAAGCTGACCTCATTCTTACAAAAGCACTTGTGCTCATGGAGGCAACTTTGCTTCTTGATTTCTTGGAATCACCTTTGGGAAGCTTCTTGGCCATAGCTCGGGAGATGAACTGCATTTGGTTTGCCTCAGTCCTCAAAGCGTGGGAGAAGATGTAATACTACTTAGTTTCTAGGTCTTCTTCTCCAACTGAGAGACTGGGAGAGCTGTCTGCTTGTTCAGGCTCTTCTTCCTCTTTCTCCGTGGCTGCTTCAGCACTGGGAGATGAACTTGCTACATGATAGTCTTCATCAGAATCAGCTCTAGTTTCTCTTGGCCTTGATGGAGTTACAGACACTCCTCTACCATCATCTGATGAGCTCTCGGAGCTTTCTTCTTGCTCAGCTGACTTACTTGCCTATGCCACAGGAGAGGACACAGGTGCTTGAACTGAAGGAGTTGGGTCAGCTGGCGGTGGCACAGGTGATGGAGACCGGTGCTGTTCTGGAGCTTGAGCTTCTTGTGCCCTGTGACACAGCTGGCTGAGGCAGCTGTGGACTTGAAGGTTTGGCAGCTTCAGAAGACTTTGCTAATGCAGACTTGGAAGATGAGGGCTCTTGGGCCTCTTTGACAACTTGTTCTTCTGCCTCCGACACCAAGAATTGTGAAGGAGACATCTGCTTTTGAACGTCCAGCGAGGAGAGGGATTCTACACTTGTAGAGCTTTGAGTTCTTCTACTCCTTCTTTGATAAGTCTGAAGATCTGACTTGGCTGGGCTGGCGACCTGTGACACAGGTGGTAGCATCTCCTTCTTTAGCTCTTTAATGGCAGACGTCTGTTGTTCAAACTGAACTTTTAAGGATGGCTTGGAGCTCTGAGTTGTCTCTGAAATAATTTCAACATCTGCCTCTGGCTGCCTCTTGGCTTGAGGTTCATCACTGATCACAACAGTTTCTGATCTTTTCCTCTTTGGAGCTTGAGCAGGTGCAGTAGCAGGAGGTGATGTAGGCTTGGAAACCTTTGGAAGCATAGCTTGTTTGAGCTTGAGCTCAGCTCTCAGAGCAATTTTCTCAGGACTTGCTTCAGGAATCCAGGAGGTTTCTGCAGGCTGCTCGACATGAGCTACAGCCTGTTCTTCCACTGGGGCTTTCAGGTTCTCTGACCACGATGCCAATAGGCTGAGAGGCTTTAGCAAGTCTTGCCGCTTTCTCTTGTCTGAACTTAGCAGCCTCTGACATGGCTTTCTGCTTTCTTATACCAGCAAGAGTGGCAGTTCTAGCTAGAGCCTTGCCACATTTTTCTTCAGAAGCTTGCACTGCTATGAGAGTTTTATATCTCTAAAAACTTTCTTTGCTTTTGCCTTGAGCAGCTTTCAGTTTCTTCAATTCAGCTTCTCTCATGTCCTTTTGTTTGTGAAATTCTTTAAGCTTTGCTTGACTCTTTCTGGCTTCTTCATAGATTTCTAGCCTCTCTAGGGCTAAGGCATCTTGTTTGGCCAATTCTTCTGAAGAGAAGATGGTCAATGGACCAGCTGAAGTTTCTCTTTTCAGCTTGCTCTTTTGCCTCTAGCTGTTTGCCAAGCTTTTGAGCTTTGGCAGCTTCCCAGTGTTCTTCAGCCTTTTTCATCCTTAGAGTGGCCCTGAGCCCTATTGGGATGTCATCCCCAATATCTGAATCTGAAGGGGTTGCTTGAGTGACAGGTGGCTTAGAAGTTGAAGACTTTTGAGCACATTGAGTTTTGCTCTCACTTCTTTTGGCAACTACTCCCCTTTGCTTTTTGGCTGCTTCCTTTCCACAGCAACTGAGGATCTTGTCCTCTTGGGTGGAGCATGCTGAGCTGAGCTGGATTTACCAGCTTGAGAAGCTGATTTCTTTGCAACTGTTTTCCTCTGCCTGTAAGCCCTTTGGCTTGCCTTTCTTCTCTCAGCAACCTCTGCTTTCTGTCTCAGCCTTTCTCTTTCTTGGTCTGAATCTAAAATATTGATTTCAAAGCTGGACTGCTCTGGATCAGACCACTTGACCCCACTGTCAGCTCTATCAGAATCTGAAGACATCTGTAGAAACAAGATAGATAAGACAGAATATAGGTAAGAGGTGTTCCTGAGATGCAAAAGATAGTAGCTGTGTGAGACACCTGTGTGAGAATGGGGAGACACAGGTGGGGACTTGGTAACAAACCGAGGTCTCAGCCTATTGAATAGACTTGCCTGTGTGACAGGTGAGACCCTAGCGGTGACACAGCTACGTGCAGAGGCGGACGGCAGATTTTAGAAATCTAGAGTTTTACTGGTTTTTCGGTGGTTAATTTCGAGCAAGATAGGTTCTGGAAGATTATCAGGAGCTAAACCAACCCTAACATCTAACAATGCGCTAATGGATTAGGCTTTAGAGCAAATTCATAAGCCCTAAGAAAGAACAAGCGCAAAGTAGGGCTGGCGGAAGCTTACTTTGAGCAAAGATTGATAATGCACGGATGAATTGATGCTGGAGCTCTTCAGAAAGCTTTCTCCGATGCTTCGAAAGATTTCGAGGGGCGGAAAACGTCGATTTCGTCGAGAACTTGGAGTTTTGGCGCAAGGCGGAAGTTTGGGGTTTTAACGTAGAACGTGGGTTCTGTGGAAAACGTATCGACGCCTTATATAGGCCGAAGGGGTATAAGGTGGCTGTGTCACAGCTGACAGAAGGACCTGTGACACAGGTGAGTAGACAAGATACCCTAGGACCTACGGAGATCAAAAGCATTCACCTGAGACACAGATGGATAGCTCAGGTGACAAGTATTTCATCCATAGAACACCAAGACAGAGAGAATTTGATAAGAGAGCAAGCATATGGGCACTATCAGGGGATCCTTATGCAATCTTCCCAATGTCAGTTTGCCAGAAAATCAATCAAGCAAAACTAAAACTGACATGAGTCGATTTTGAAAATAGGTACACATTAATGTGCACACACAGCTGAAAAAGAAGATCTCTACTCTATGCATAACACATACACCTGTGACACAGGTGATCAACACAGATGAGCATGTAAGGCATATAAATGGCAGAACATATGAGCTAGACACCAAGCCAATCCTTTTTATTGAAGATTAGAGACATCAATGATATTCAATTCACTCCTCAGAGCACAGAACCTAGTCTCATCTAAGGGCTTGGTGAAAATATCAGCTAATTGTTTTTCAGTCCTTACATGGCACAGCTGTATATCTCCCTTCTCAACATGATCTCTCAGGAAGTGGTGCCTCACTTCAATGTGTTTGGATCTTTGGTGGTGTACTGGGTTGTTGGCTAACTTAATTGCACTTTCATTATCACAGAAGAGGGGTACTTGATTAAAAGATATGCTGAAATCTTTCAAGGTCTGCCTCATCCATAATAACTGAGCACAACAACTACCAGCAGCTATATACTCAGCTTCTGCAGTGGAAAGGGCTACTGAGTTTTGTTTCTTGGATGACCAGGACACTAAGGAATGCCCTAGAAATTGACAAGTACCAGAGGTGCTTTTTCGGTCAACCTTACACCCTGCATAGTCACTATCAGAATAGCCGACTAGCTCAAAATTTGCACCTTTAGGATACCAAAGACCAAAGCCTGAGGTTTGAATCAAATATCTCAGTATTCTTCTACTGCCACTCTGTGACAGTCCTTAGGGTTAGCTTGGAATCTTGCACACATGCATACACTCAACATTATATCTGGCCTAGATGCACACAAATAAAGCAAGGATCCTATCATAGATCTAAATTCTTTCTGATCAGCAGACTTACCTTCGATGTTTAAGTCCAGATGACCATTAGTTTGCATGGGAGTGTGAATAGGCTTTGCATCCTTCATGCCAAACTTGGTGATGATGTCCTTGGTGAACTTTTCTTGTGAAACAAATGTACCTTCCTTGAGTTGTTTGATCTGAAGTCCTAGGAAGTACTTGAGTTCTCCATCCAAAGACATCTCAAACCTTTTGGTCATCATCTGGCTAAACTCATCACTCATGGAGCGGTTAGTACTGCCAAATATTATGTCATCGACATATATTTGGCACACAAATAAATCCTTTCCATTTTTCTTAGTGAATAGAGTTGTGTCTACTAAGCCCATTTTAAATCCATTCTTGATCAGAAATTCTTTCAATGTATCATACCATGCTCTAGGTGCTTGTTTTAAGCCATAGAGTGCTTTGTGTAGTTTATAGACATGGTGTGGTTTCTTATCATCTTCAAAACCAGGTGGCTGTTCAACATAAACAAGTTCAGAGAGTTTACCATTCAGGAAGGCTGATTTTACATCCATTTGATAAAGCTTGATATTGTGATGAACAGCATAAGCAAGAAGAATCCTGATGGCTTCAAGTCTTGCAACTGGAGCAAAGGTTTCTCCAAAGTCCAGACCCTCCACTTGTGTAAACCCTTGAGCCACAAGTCTGGCTTTGTTCCTTACCACTTGTCCATTTGTATCTTGTTTGTTCCTGAAGACCCATTTTGTTCCAATCACATTATGATCATTGGGTCTTTCCACCAGGGACCACACTTGATTTCTCTCAAATTGGGTCATATGTTGTGTACATACACTGTCCACAACCCAGTCAGTTCCACTAGAGGCAGTGTCCTTCAAGATTAGATATGGGGTTTAGGGACCCAAACTTGTTTGTTTCTCTTAGCAGTTTTACCATATGCAGAAACAGCAGTTAATGAGTTAGAAGATGTATTTCTAAAGTTGATAGCCTGAGCAACAGATGATATGACATGAATTCTCTTAGGCTTACTATCACCTGCAACCTTAGACAGAGAGCTTAGTTGGCTGCGTGTGTTACCAGTGACACTGGTGAGTACACATTTGTGTAAGGCACCGGTGGCACAGGTGACTGTCACCTTTAGAACCCTAGATGGCCGGCAACCACTTTGTCAAGTGTCTGCGACCTATATACTTAGCCACAACCTTCCCTTTTCTGTCCTTCTGCAAGACATAGGATGGATTGGATGGGATGTTTACCATCTTCCTGTTTCTCTGTATATGACCAACAAGTTTGTTGTCATCTGTTCCTGCCTATCTCACAAATTTTTCTGCAAGATTAAAATTAGTAACAGCAGGCAGTTTATCCTTATTAGCAGAGGGATTGTAACCCAGGCCTTTGCGGCCATCATTCTTTCTGAGCATTTCAGCTCTGATGAGCTGATAATTTTGCATGCCAATATTGGCAGTGCATAGGCCTTTTCTTATGAGCCTTTTAAGCTCTTCCAGCTCTTCCTTGAGCTTGTTGTGCTCATCTGCATCCACAGAGTTAGTAATAACAGAGGTTGAAGCCTCTTTTGAGTCATCAACTACACAACCTGTGGAAGTTAGAATATTTATGCAACTAGCACAGTTTAAGCATGATTCGATAGCAGCATGAGTAGGCAAAGATGCATCAGTAGATATAGAAGAAATATCAGTGCATATAGAATGCTTTGTCTTGAGCTTCTCATGCTCCTTAATCAGAAGCTTATGAGCTACCTTGAGCTTCTCATGAGCTATCTCCAGGTTTTCCTGGTCTAGCCTGAGGTTTTCTCTGTCATCTATAACCTCATCATATGATTTACTCAGCTCCCTGAGTTTATCTCTTAAAGAGATGTTTTCCTTCCTCTCCTTGCCATAGGCTTTATCTGTTCTTTCAAGAATGCCCATTAGTTCAGCATAATCAGGAAAGTCATCCTCAGTAAGTACCTTTGAACCTTTGGCCATGAAACACAAAGGGGCAGAAGTGGATGGCAGTTGATCAACTTCAGCACTGAACTCGGAGCTGTGTGACCTGGCTGTGTCACAGCTGATTATATCAGCCATGCTGATGGCGATCCCAGCAACTTGATCTTCATCCTCTGACTCTTCTTCTGAGCCCGAATCCTCAGATACCCAAGCCTGTCCAACATAAGCTCTAGCAGTGGCTTTGTTTTTGGAGTAGGTTGGATGCTTGCTGTTGAAGGTCTTCTTCTTCCCATGGAAGTCCTTCTTTCTGTACTGGCTGTTGTCCTTTCTCTTGGTTGGACAATCAGCAGCAAAGTGGCCTTCCTTGCCGCACTTGAAGCACTTGTTATCTTTTGACAGCTTCTTCCCTCTGAATCTGTCACCTGATCCAAGCTACTTCTTCTTCTTGTAAAACTTCCTGAAGTTCCTTGTGAGGAGGATGAGTTTACTCTCTTCTCCGCTGGTCATCTCCTCATCAAGTTCTTCACTGCTATCACTCTCAATCTGTGATGTTGAAGCAGTAGTCTTCAAGGCAATATTTTTCTTGACAGCTGGAGAGGAGCTTTGCTTGCCTTCTTGCTTAAGCTCCATCTCATGTGTTAGGGTCCTTCCTAACACTTCTGTGGGCTTCATTTACTCAAACCCATCTTTTTCCTTCAGCATGAGAACAAGTGTTCTGTAGGATTTTGGAAGCACTGCCAAGAACTTCTTGATCACGTCTTCATCTTCCACTCGGTTGGAGCCTAGGGCCTTCAGCTGGTTGGTGATAATGGTGAGTCTTGAAAACAGAGAATTGATGTCTTCACCATGCTCGAGTTCAAACCTCTCCAGCTTTGATTCCAGAAGGCTCCTCTTTGACTTCTTTAGAGTGTCACCACCTTCATGGATCTGCTCCAAGGTGTCCCAGATATCCTTAGCAGAGTCCATGGTGCTGACCCTGTTGAAGTCATGCTCTTGCAAACCCATAAATATAGCAGTGGCAGTCTTAGCATTGTTCTGAATGTTTCTCTTGTCGTTTACACTAAGAACAGCTGGGTCTACCAACCTGTAGCCTGTACAAACAACTTCCCACACATCTGGATCAATAGAGA
>JAGXJF010003913.1:0-96627 GCA_019208055.1 Stipa capillata | reverse complement strand
ACGATGACGAAGGCCTTGGCACATCGCGCAATGCGGCGCACGTCGGTTTGGTTCGGCGGGAGGACGTCCCGTAGGAGGTGATCTAGGAAGGGCGTTGTCCAGTCGGGAGTGACGGCCAGGACCTCTGACGAGGGCTGCTGAGTGGCATCGCTTTTCGGGACTTGCTGTTCTTGGGTCTTGGGTGTTGTTTCTGCCTTGATAGAGGGGGCGTGCAACTCCTGGAGGAAAACTCCAGCCGGGACGAAGTCCCAATCGGATCCCAGCTTGGTGAGCGCATCCGCGACTTCATTGTCTCGGCGTAGGACATGGGTAATCTCAAGACCGTCGAACTTGGCTTCGAGCTTGCGCACTTCTTGGCAGTAGGCTTCCATGGAGGGGTCTCTACACGACCAGTCCTTCATGACCTGCCGGACCACCAGTTCGGAGTCTCCGCATGCCAGGAGGCAACGGATCCCGAGTGAAACGGCAAGTCGAAGACCATGAAGCAAGGCTTCGTACTCGGCAACATTGTTAGATGCCGGGAAGGCTTCAGGCGGGGGGAACGTCATCGTCATCGTCTGGTGAGTCGGGGTTGGCCATGAAGACTTCCTGGGACGGATGATGACTGCCGGAACTCTCGTAATCGTCCGAGTCATACTCGAGGACGGGGAGGAGAGAGTCGATAGCACCCACCAGTCGGGATTTCTGTTCGACGGGTGTGAACCCGCGCGCGGACAGCAGACCCGGTTTCGGCGTAACCTCTTCCCTGGGGAGAGGGGCCGAAGGCGCAGACTCAGGGGTAAGTCCGTGCCGAGAAGCTGATTGAGCCTCTGCTGATTGAGACGCTGCCGAGTAGCAGAGGTGAAGTCGGCCGACCTTGTCGGTGATGAAGTTCAACTTTTCGAATTGGAAAAGTTGTCTAGGATCCGGAATAGCGTTCACAAAAATGAATCTCATGACACTTCCCGGGGCGAAAACGTTGTCGTTGCTGGCGAAACCCATCCCGATTCGTGTAGATGGATCTATGCGCACTCCCCTACCTGGCGCACCAACTGTTGGAGTATTATTCCGGCAATACTGAATATGGGGCGGCGTGAGCACAGCAAATCAGGATGGGTGCACACGGGAGACAGGATTTAGGCAGGTTCAGGCCCTCACGGAGAGGTAATACCCTACGTCCTGTGTTTGGTGGCTAGTATAGCTTGAATCCCGAGTGCCGCAAACCCTCGAGAACCGATCTCAAGGTTGCTTGAACTAGGAAACAATGGAGATTGTCTATGACTAAAAGCTTACCGATCGGAGGTCCCCTACTAGGCCTTATATAGGCGACCAGGGTAGGGTTACAAGAATCCGGATCGGGTAATAGATTGGTTAACTAATTAGTTACAACGGAATCCGGGTATGCCGGGCAAATATCAATCTGTGTCTTGTACTCCACGTTGATGAGGCGCCCTCGTGTAGAAGTTGGACTCCGAGTAATCGGCCCAGCCCACCCTGTGGCCAGAGGGCCGGATTCGTCCTCCTTGATGATACCCGGGTGCCATGTCATCATCAGTTAGTTAGCGCAGATCATGCAGAGTAACTCCTGATATAATGGCGCATTGAGTGCACACGTTGCTCTTGGTAACGGCGCATTGATCGCGTGCCGTTGGTTGAACGCATCGTGGGTTGAACGCGTCGTGGTAATGCCTCCCTTGACGACGCACGGACGGCCCAGCTGAGTGGACTTCATGGACTCGGCTTGAGCCACCTCCGGCCATGCCGGCCGAGTCCTCGTTTTGGGCCTACCCGGGGGGATGCCACCGTCAGTAGCGCCCGAGTCCTTCAGGGTCTCGTTGTTGGTGTCGACTCCTTCTCTGGACTGAGGAAGCCCCGACTAGAAAACGAACTGTGTGTGTTGCCGAGTTGTCCTGCAGAGAGACCTTGAAGGACTCTAGAAGTTCGGGAAAAGTAAGAGGTGAGCTGGTAGCAGAAAAATTCTCGGTGGTACCCAAAGTTCTCTGCTGTGGAGAGTGGCTAGTGGCCCGCTGGGAGGCATATCATGAATTCTGGATGGATCCGAGCGGTGTCTGGGCTTATCCAAGTCGATCGTTGCCAGCTAGTGTCCGTAGGGGAACGCTCTCGATTTCCAGCTTTGGAACCAAGTCTTCGGACTTAAGCATTTGGCTCTGAATGAATTCAGAAATCAACTTGCGCCACCGGGGATGCCGAGTCCGTCCTTCGCTCGGGCGTTGTCGAGTGGCCCGTGAACCCTGTTGGGCCGGCCATCGATGCCCATGTGCAGAGCTGGTCTGCTTCCGAGTGAACGCAGTCGGTATGCCTCGGGATGTGTGTATGCTGCTTGGTGGAGCCGACGCGGTCGGTACTCGGTTGGCCGACTCCGGCGATCAGTCTTCATTGCGGCGCAGTGGGCTGGATCCGGCTCCGAACTGGTTCAGAGACCGCGCGTGTTAACACCTGGTCCAGCCGAACCCAGTCAAACCGTCTCGCGGAAACGCGGAACGTCGCAACTGTTGATGATGTCACGCGGAATCTTTTGCGTGCTGCCGCTTCGACCGGCGCATTTAATGCATTCAGTCGACTAGACAGTCGCTTGTGATGAAGGGTCGCGATGGGACGTCGCGGCGGTTGATGATGACGCCTCAAGTCCTGCGCGAGGCGTGCGTGAGACAGCCGTTACCATGGCGAGTTGTGACCACATGTAACGCGCCGACTGGCCAAGGTGGTTTGACTCCTTCGCCTTTAAAAGTCGAGTCAGTGAGGGCAGAGCGGTTTCCATCTGCCTGCCTTCGTCTTCCTCGCACGCGCCGCCACAGCCTTCTCTGCTCACTGCTGCGCAAAGTCCTTTCCTTGCGTTCCGACCACGTCAAGCGCTTCCCCGTCAACCTCGACGATGTCTCGCGGCGGCAAAGGCAAGAGCTCGTCCTCCGCCACCACCGCTGCCGCACTTCTCGATGGTTGGAAGAAAGGCGACTGGGTGCCATTGGTGGTGACCGACCGGATACTGGCGGGCCTCACCAGCGAGGGCCTGCTCCCGCCTCGGGCCATCTGCAACTGGAGGTCGCCATTCATCGAGCGGGGCCTGTCGCTACCCCCGCACGACTTCGTGCGAGGGCTTCTCTTCTTCTACAGCCTTCAACTGCATCACTTGAACCCCAACGGCATTCTGCACATCGCGTGCTTTATCATGTTGTGCGAATGCTTCCTGGGGACTCGGCCCTATTGGGGGCTGTGGAAGAAGATCTTCGTCATGAAGGCGCAGCCAATTAAAGCCGGTGAGCGCCTGTCGATCTGCGGGGGAGCCAGCATCCAAGTCAAAGCCAGCGCTAAGTACTTCAAGCTGCAGCTTCTTGACACCGTGAGGAAGTGGCAGGACAGCTGGTTCTACTGCCCTGACTACGCACGCCAACCACACAAGAAGGGCTCCCCAAGTATACCGAGGGCCCCCCGTGTGGCAGAAACGCTAGGGTGCCAAGCCGTCGAGTGCGGAGATGCCCGAAATCGAGCGCCTCATGGAGAAAATCAAGCAGCTCCAAGACGAGGGCCTCACTGGCGTCGATCTCATCGTCACCTGGCTGAGTCGGCGGATTCAGGCTCTCCAAGCAAGGGAGCATCCGATGTGGGCATACTCGGGTGCTTCCGACTCGACCAGGGGGTCGGCCAGAGAGCTCTCGAATTGAGACTTCATGGATTTGTTGAAGAACTTAACCAAGGAGCGCTCCAGCCTCGACAAGGTGCCGCACGTGGCGCCCTTCTCTGCGAGCAACCCTCCACCCGACGTAAGTGCCTTTATCTTCCGAGTCGAAACCTTTTCTATGTTGTCTCGTGTTTTGTTTTGAATCCGAGTTCTTTATGTCGTGTAGACTTTCCTGAACCTGCATTCCATGCCGCCCCTCCCCGAGCAAAATCTGGCTCCGGGGCTCGTTGATGACGAGGAAGTCGACGAGGATGCCTTTGAAGGTGGGGACGTGGAGGATTCAGAAGACGAAGCCTCCGAGGCTGCACCTCCGGTTCCCCTGGCCCAGAAGCGGAAGCAAGCCGTTGGGACGTCTGGCTCCGGACCCTCGCAGACGCCAGCGGAGTCGGCGCCCGAGGAGTCGGCCCCCAAGCGATCGAGGGCGGAGCTCGCCGGCGCGACGGGGGAAGTTCCTATCTCTGTCAGCAGGCCAGTCATCGCCAGAATGACGGCGCCGTCCTCCTCCAGAGCACCGGCTGCTGCAGGGAGGTTGAAGAAGTCGGGGGTCAAGATGATCCCCACAACCACCAGCCGCCCAAAAAAGGTGGCTGCTAAGGGAGCCGGCCAGTCCAGCGTTTCGCCGCCAGCACTGACTCCTGCGGCGCAGACGGCACCACTGAAGGGCCCGCTGCGGGTCGTCCTGCCGGAGGCGGCACCCGCAGCTCCGCTGGCGCAGCCGCCTACTTCCACGACGGAGACGCCCGAGCCAGATGCGACCGCCAATGTCGCTGGGTCGTTAACGCCGACTCCTCCTCCCGTGCCGAGTCTGGAGCCGGGCCCGACACCGATAGAGGCCCCAGGAACCGACTCCCCGGCACCTACGCAGCCCGAGGGCGCCACAGCCACCGACTCCACGCGCCAACCTACCGCACCAGAGGGATCAATGGCAGGGGAGCTGACCACCAGGACCGGCCCAATGGTGGAGTGGAGCCTGGCCCTGATCGCTCCGTCCGTGTTGGCGGGAACAGCCACTGGCCAGCCGAGTAGCGGCACGGGGGAGTCTGCGGTGGCTCGTGAGGCCGTGGCGTGCGTCACCGCGTGCGTCGCCGCCTTCAGTGCCAAGCTGAGGGAAATGGTGGGCTCAGTCGAGACGCTTGAAAGCTCCATCATGGTAAGTCTTCGCAGCCGAATTTTCTTTCTGCTTCTGGTACTTGTTGGGGGATTAACCTCTGAGCCTCTGGCCGACTCGCTCGAGTCGGTGCGGGGCTCGCTCTTTTTCTTCTTTGCTTTGACGCTGTGGGCACGATCAGTGCACCCAGTGGGTGTAGCCCCCGAGTCTCTAGTCGACTGCTGGAGTCGGCCGGAGACTCCATTTACTTTTGAAGTGTTGGTATGCTTCATTTTCTGATTCGGATCTTCCTTTTGTCTAGGAGCTGGCTCGATTCGGCGGGAATAACCAGGCCCTCTTGGAGAGGAATGCCGCCCTCAAGAAGGCGCTGTCGGATGAGAGGACCTAGAGTCAGCTACTCGAAAGGAAGCTCTCCACTGTGAAGAGTAAGCACCCGAAATGCAGATCCTAGCCTTGGAATTCCTTTGCTGATCTGATCTTTCTGGGTTGATAGACGCCGAGACCGAAGCTGCTCGGCTGACGAAGGAGCTGAAGAACTCCATCTCGATGGAGAAAGCGAGGGAGATGCTCGACGCTAAGGAGGCCGAGTTCCATGACGAGCTCAGGCAGGCTCGCGAGAACATGAAGACCGCTGCTTTGCTGCAGGCGGAGCACCGAAGCTGGCGAACCAGTACGATGAGCTGAACGCCATGAATCGCGAGCTGCAGAAGCAAGTCAACTGCTTCCACTCGAAGATGAACGAGTCAGAGAGGCGGCACGAGGCAACCGTCTCCGAGTGCCAAAAGCGCGAGAAGGAGCTCATGGAGCAGCTCAAAGCCGCCAATGAGACCTTGCTCGGCAAATTTCCGAGTCCTTCGCCAACTTCTTCAGTATGTACTTCCTTGTTGGTCTCCTTGTAGTAATTCTTACCCAGATGCTTGCCCAGAGCTGGAGGAGCAGGCGAGACGAGCTGCACGCCGACTGCAAGCGTTGGCCGACCCCACGGAAGTAGGGCTCGAAGCCTTCTGGACACCTGAGGCGATGTCCGAGTGCGTCGTCACGATGGAGGACCGACTACTCCAAGTTAAGAGCTTGGTGCAGAATATGAAGATGGTGTCACAAGACCTCTGTGCCTCCTTGTGGCCCAACGATGAGCCGAGCTCCTGCATCTTCGCCCTCGCCAACAAGCTTATGCAAAGCACAGAGGAAGTGGGCGAGTGGAAGGAGTCGGCGGCGCACTCGGGAGCTGGGTTGGCACTGGCAATGGTCCAGGCGCATTATCCCGATGTCAACGTTGATGAGGTCACCGAAGGAGCCCCCGTCGACGAAGAAGGTCACTCGGTCGACGTCAAGGCGCTGCTTCCCCGAGTCCGCCGTGCTGCCAGCCGAATCGCCGAGTTCGTCGACTTGGATGAGCGTGTCGAGAAAGCGCCAGAAGAATAAATAGACCTTGTTATATTAATCCTTGGGATGCTGAGTGATAATGCTGTAAAGACTTAAGATATTTTGGAGACTTGTTATTTCACTCGTCTAATTTTGTTTCTGCGTTAAATCCTTTTGTGTGCAAGCCGACCTTTAGCTTTTGCTCTTGCCAACCGGACAGCCGGGTTGCGACTGTAGTTGGGGACGAAGAGTGGGCCTTAGGTGCTGTACACATTTACTTAGACGTTTTCCGGAGAGACAAAGTTAGAGGAGTCGGGACGCACCGACTCGGGTGCACCCAGTGGGTGGAATGAGGTAGCCCCCAGGGGTTGCCCGGAGGAGTCAAGCCACTCGGTTGTTTGATGTAGCCCCCGGGGGTTGCCCAAGGGAAAATAAAAACGGTTTAAATGTAGCCCCCAAGTGCCGCTCGGGAGAAACAAATTTTATTCATGATCAAACTAAATATAACTGAAAGTACATAGTTTAAGTGTAGAAGGGATGCAGCTGGGCGATGTTCCAGGTCCTCTCCATGATGACGCCAGATTCCGGGTCCTCTAGTCGGTACGCGCCGTTATGAAGTACTTGGTTGATGATGAAGGGGCCTTCCCACGGCGGGGAAAGCTTGTGCATGCCCTTCTTATCCTGGATGAGTCAGAGGACCAGATCACCCTCGTTGAAAAATCGGCCTCGCACTTGACGGCTGTGGTAGCAGTGCAAGTTCTGCTGGTATACGACCGAGCGGGAAAGAGTGAGCTCCCGTGCTTCCTCGAGGAGGTCAAGGCCGTCCTGCCTTGCCGACTCCGCATCAGCTTCCACATATGTTGCGACTCGTAGGGAGTCGTGGAGGATGTCACTCGACATGACGGCTTCGGTGCCATAGACCATGAAGAAAGGCGTGTAGCTAGTAGACCGTTTTGGAGTAGTCCTTAAACTCCAGAGGACGGAGGGGAGCTCGTCGATTTAGCAGCCGGCGGTCCTCCGCAGAGGAACCAGAAGCCGGGGTTTGATGCCCTGGAGGATGAGCCCATTGGAGCGCTTGACTTGCCTGTTGGATTGTGGATGGGCCACCGAGGCGTAGTCGATTCGAATGCCGTGATTCCTGCAGAACTGGCGAAAGACTTCAGCCGTGAAGTTCTTACCATTGTCAGTGATTATACTGTGGGGGATGCCGAATCGGAAGATAACTCCCTTCATGAAGTTGACTACAGTTGGACCATCGAGTTTCATGATGGGCTTGGCCTCGATCCACTTGGTGAATTTGTCTACCGCCACGAGGAGGTGAGTGAATCCCCCTTTCACTGTCTTGAGCGGGCCCACCATGTCGAGCCCTCACACAGCAAAGGGCCATGTGATGGGGATTGTCTTGAGCGCGGTAGCTGGCATGTGTGGCTGATGGGCGTACCTCTGACAGCCATCGCGGTACGAACGAGCTCGTCCGCATCGGCGAAAGCAGTGAGCCAGAAGAAGTCATGGTGGAAGGCCTTGGCGACGAGTGCTCGCGATGAAGTGTGGTGGCCGCAGCTTCCCGAGTGGATCTCCTCAAGTACTTCTCTACCTTCCTCCGGCGAGACGCACCTCTGAAAAACTCCGGTGGTACTGCGGTTGTAGAGCTCGCTGTTGATGATAGTGTAGGCTCGAGCGCGGCACACGATGTGACGTGCTTCAGTCTGATCCTCGGGGAGCTCCTTCCTCTGGAGGTAGGCGAGGAACGGCTGAGTCCAGAGTGGAATGACGGCCAGGATGCCTTCCTGGGCCGACTCAGCCACCGGTGGACCTTCGAGCTCGGGCTTAGGGGACTCAGTTACCGACCGTGGCTAGATAGACAGCTGGTGCAGTTCTTGAAGGAAAATTTCGGGTGGTACCTTGTCGCGAGTGGAACCGATCCTTGCGAGGGAGTCAGCAGCCTCGTTGTCGCACTGACGAACATGATGCAGTTCAAGGCCCTCAAAGTGACCTTCGAGTCGACGTACTGCGGTGTAGTACACCGCCATGGTGTGGTCCTTGACGTCCCACGACTTCATCACCTGCTGCACGACCAGATCTGAGTCTCCGCAACATAAGAGTCGATGGATACTGAGTGAGACGGCAATGCGCAGACCATGCAACACGGCTTCGCACTCCGTGACATTGTTGGATGCCGTGAAGTGAATCTGCAACACATAGTTGAGGTTGTCACCCTTGGGGGAGATGAGGACAACTCCAGCTAAACATTAGATTCCAGTTTAGGTTGCCATTAACCATCAAGACCATATTAGGGCCTAGATGACCTTTCACGCGGCGCACGATGTGACGTGCCTCAGTCTGATCCTCGGGAAGCTCCTTCCTCAGGAGGTAAGCAAGGAATGGCTGAGTTCAGAGTGGGACAACGGCCAGGATGCCTTCCTGGGCCGAGTCGGTCACTCCGGAGCCTTGGGGCTGGACCCCAGATGACTCGGTTGCCGACTCCATCTTGACAGAGGGTTGATGTAGTTGTTGAAGGAAAACGCCAGCTGGTACCTTTTCACGAGTGGAACCAATCTTGGCGAGGGAGTCAGTGGCTTCGTTGTCGGCCTTCGAGTCAGCGCACAGCAGCGCAGTATGCCGCCATGATGGGGGTCCTTGGTATCCCACGTCTTCATCACCTGCTGCACCACCAAATCCGAGTCTCCGCGATATAGGAGTCGGCGGATGCCGAGTGAGACGGCGAGGCACAGGCCATGCAGCAGCGCCTCGTATTCCGTGACATTGTTAGATGCCGGGAAGTGGATCTGCAGCACATAGTTGAGCTTATCACCCTTGGGGGAGATGAGAACAACCCCAGCCCCCATGCCTGCGAGCATCTTCGACCCATCGAAGTACATGACCCAGTGCTCTGAGTGTACTTGGGGCGGGAGGGACTGGGTTTCTATCCATTCGACGATGAAGTCTGCGGGAGCCTAAGACTTGACGGCCTTGTGGGGCTCGTAGTTGATGTCGTGAGGCATGAGCTCGATCGCCCACTTAGCGACTCGGCCCGTGGCGTCCCTGTTGTTAATGATGTCTGATAAGGGGGCGTGGCTGACCATGGTAACCGAGTGGGCTTGGAAGTAGTGAACCAGCTTCCGCGTTGCCAGGAACATGCCGTAGACGAGCTTCTGGTAGTGCGGGTAGCGCTGCTTTGACTCGGAGAGGACTTCGCTGACATAGTAGACGGGGCGCTGTACCTTCTGCGCTCGACCTTCTTCCGTGCGTTCCACTACCAGGATGACGCTTACCACCTGATTGGTGGCCGAGATGTAAAGCAGCATGAGCTCCCCTTACATCGGTGCAACGAGGACTGGAGGCGTGGATAGCAGGCGCTTGAGGTCATCGAAGGCCTTCTGGGCTTCATCGGTCCACCCGAAGGAGTCGGATTTCTTGAGGAGCCGGTAGAAAGGCAAGGCCTTCTCACCGAGTCGGGAGATAAACCGACTGAGCGTAGCCACGCACCCGGTCAGCCGCTGGACAACCTTCAGATCCTTCGGTTTGCCCATCTTGAGGATGGCATCAATCTTGTCCGGGTTCGCCTCGATTCCCCACTCGGAAACGATGAAACCGAGTAACTTTCCCGAAGGGACTCCGAAAACGCACTTCTCCGGGTTGAGCTTCATGTCGTACCGTCTGAGATTGGCGAAGGTTTCAGCCAAATTGATTAGGAGATCTGAGCTCTTCTTCGTCTTGACCACGATGTCGTTGACATAGGCTTGGACGTTCCTGCCAATCTGGTCATGCAAACATTTTTGCATACACCGCTAGTATGTAGCACCAGCGTTTTTCAAACCAAAAGGCATGGTGATATAGCAATAAGCCCCGAACGGGGTAATGAAAGAAGTTTTTATTTGATCCGACTCTTTCATCCTAATCTGGTGGTAGCCTGAATAGGCATCCAAAAAATATAAACGCTCACAGCCGGCCGTGGAATCGACTACCTGATCGATACGAGGTAGTGCGAACGGATCCTTGGGGCAAGCCTTGTTCAGGAACGTGTAGTCAACACACATGTGCCAAGTTTTGTTCTTCTTAAGAAACAGGACTGCATTTGCTAACCAGTTCGGGTGAAGAACTTCTTTGATGAACCCGGCTGCGAGGAGTCGGGCGATCTCTTCCCCGATGGCCTTGCGCCTGTCTTCGGCAAAGCGGCGAAGGGACTGTCACCGGCCTCGCGTCTTTGGCGACATTGAGGGAGTGCTCAGCAAACTTTCTTGGAACTCCCGGCATGTTAGCTAGCTTCCATGCGAAGATGTCCCAGTTCTCATGAAGGAAGTCAACGAGCGCGCTTTCCTATTTGGCCTCGAGGTCGGACCCGATCTGGACTGTATTGGACGAGTCGCCAGGGTGGACCTGGACCTCCTTGGTGTCCTTGGCTGACTGGAAAGCGGACTCGGTTGCCGCCTTCTTGCTCAGTGGAGCCTGCTCGAGGTCGACGGACTTCTTGACGGCTTCCAGCTCTTCGGCCGCGATCTGGGACTCGGCGATGTCCGCACTGGCAATGCCGCACTCGTTGGAGCGCTCGAAATCGCCGGTGATGGTTATGACCCCCTTCGGACCCGGCATCTTCAGCTTGAGGTAGACGTAGCACGGCCGATCCATGAACTTGGTGTAGGCAAGGCGGCTGAGGATGGCATGGTAGGCGCTCTTGAAGCTGACCACTTTGAAGGTGAGGGCATCGACTCAGAAATTGTCCGGCTCACCGAACACGACCTCCAAAGTGATCTGGCCCAGAGGCTTGGCACACTTCCTTGGCACAATCCCATGGAACGTAGTGCTGCTGGGACGAAGCTGGGACTCCGGGATCTGCATCTTCTTCAGCGTGTCAGCATAGATGATGTTGATGCTGCTACTACCATCCATGAGGACCTTGCGAAGCTTGAAGCCGCCAACCTGCAGATCCACCACCAGGGCGTGCTTGCCTGGGTGCGGAACGCGATCCGGGTGGTCGGAGCGGTCGAAGCTGACTGGCGTCTCTGACCAGTCCAGCCACTGGGGAACCGCTAGGACGGTTGTGTTCATCTCGCGGTATCGGAGCTTCCGATTCCTTTTGGAATCAAGTCCCTCAAAAATCATGAGGATGCCCATCCACGGAGGATATTGCAAGGCGCCGCCGCCTGCAGCGGGGCCATTCTCGTCGTCGGCGTCGGAGGCGGGCAGTTTCTCCGCCCGAAGGCGCTTTAGGAAGCTGCACTCTCTGGTCGAGTGGCCTGCCTTGAACTCAGCGGTGCTATGGAATGAGCAAGGCTTGTCCAAGATCTCCTCGAAAGTCAACCTCGGTGCCTTGCGTTGCTGCCACGGGTGGTCCTTCTTGCTGCCGCCATCGCTGCGCTGGTTGTCACATTTAGCAGCCACGACCAGATCGGCTCCGCTGACTCCGTCTCCAGCGCCAGCTTTGCGCTTCTGGGTGCGGTTGCCGTTGTGCTTCCAATTCGAGTTGGCACAGTCTTTGCGTCCCAAGGACTTGGCTTTCGACTTGCCTTTGTCCTCATAATGCATGGCCTCCTCACCCATCGCGTCCTTGCTGGCCACCTCCATGAGTCGGCCCATGGTCTGAATGTTGGACCTGGCCAACTTGTGCTTCAGGAGCTCGTACTTGATCCCCTGAGAGAAGGCCTGGATGGCCTGGATCTCTGAGACGTCCTCGACGGAGTTGCGGAGCCGAGTCCAGCGCTGGATGTACTCTCTGACTGACTCCCCCTTCTCCTGGACGCTGGATGTTCCCTGGCCGCTTGTACGTGCCTTCAAAGTTCTTGACGAAAGCCTCCTGGAGGTCCTTCCAGTTGTAGATGCTGTCTTTGGATAGGCTGTTAAGCCATGCCCGCGCCGAGCCCTCCAGCATTAGGGGAAGGCTGCGGAGGGCGACGCGCTCGTTGCCCCGCCAATATTGCATGCCACGAGGTAGTCAGCGAGCCAAGTTTCCGGTTTGGTGGTACCGTCATATTTGTCAACGCCGTTGACGATCTGGAATCAGTCTGGGAACGGCTCGGTGTGGATTCGCCTACTGAAGCGCAGCGGATAGATGGAGGCTGAGCCGCTCAACTGATCGACCTTGCCGCCCCAACGCTCGGTCCGCGCCTGGGCCGCTCGGATCCCCTCGATGTCATCCCGCGCATTGTGTGCACCATCAGCCCGGCAGCAGAGGGAGCCAGCTCGACGTCGCTCCATGTGGATCCGGTTGATGTCCTCGCGGGCGTCGGGACGTCGGTTGGTGGAGCGGCTCGGCTGCGACGAGCCTATGGTGATAGGGCGACTCGGAGCCGCTGAGGGCTGACTTCATGCGAACCTGGAGGCCAGCCGGTCACGCGACGAAGTGGCCTCATTCTGTTGTTCCACTACCGCCTTCATCAGAGCGACGACTCGGTGGTAATTCTCCGCCGCAGGGCCATCTGCTGGTGGCGGAAGCGAGTCCACTAGTGCAGCGGCCGCGATGAGGTTCTGAGCGGGGGTGGGGTAGACCGGGATGTCGTCCGCATCTTGACCCAGGATGGAGTCGTGGACGACGCGGCCCCGTCGGCGGCTCGGCATGAGCGCCGGCGCGACTCGTAAGCCATAGCCTCGTCGTACGCGCGCTCTCGTGCCTCAAGTGCCGCTCTCTCGCGGTCGACACGATCCCGCTCAGCCAGGACGGCCAGCCGAGACGCCTCCACAGCCTTCTCTGCATCTGACTGGCCAGCGATGGGCGTGCGTAAGAGCTCATCCACCGCCCTGGCCGTCATGCCTGACGTGCCCGCGGTGTCAGCGGTAGCGGACGCCACCATGTATACCTCTGCTGTGGAGGCGCAGCTGTGCGAGCTCTCGTACCCGTCGGATTCAGAATCCAAGATGGGCAGGAGGGACTCAGAGCTGATCATGGCGACGAGCTGGGAAGCAGCCTCGCCGTCGTGTGGAGTTGGTGAAGGTCCCAGGGGATGCCTGGGCACCGGCCCGCCGCCGAGCGGGGAAATGGGTCCTAGAGGCGCAATTGGCCCAATTCGTCGGCCAAGAAGTGCAGGCTCCCGAAGGAGAGCGTCGCGCCTCCAGGGAGCACGACAAAGGCAGGGCGCCATGCCGTGTCATCAAACATGAGCCCGCTGCCGATGGCCGAAGAAGATCCCGCCTGGATCACGGCTCCAGCATGCTGCTCCCCTACCTGGCGCGCCAACTGTCGCGGGGATTTCGTGGCAATATACATTTTTGTGGATTCGGGGGTGCAAGTGGATGATCAGGACGGGATCACACGAGAGATTTTACCCAGGTTCAGGCCCTCAATGGAAGAGGTAATAACCTACTCCTTGTGGATGTCTTTCTTGTCTCGCGTGAAGGATTTACAGTGGAAGAGTCATGAGTGCAAGTTTGAAAAAACGAGCAGCCAACCAACCCCCGTTCCGTGGCCCTGGCCTAGCCTTATATAGAGCCGACAAGGCTAGGGTTTACAACTGCCGAGTCGGTTAGCCCACGCAGGTCATGCAGAGTAACTCCTGATATCCCGGTGCATTGACCGCGCACGTGGCTCCTGGTAACGGCGTACTGATCGCGCGTCGTTGGTTGAACGTGCCGCTGGTTGAACGCGTGGTGGGTTGACTGCGTTGCGGTAGCGCCTATCCTAACGACGCGCGGACGGCCTAGCCGAGTGGACTTTATAGACTCGGCTTGGGCCACCTCCGGCCATGCCAGCTGGGTCCTCGTCTTGGGCCTACCCGGGGGGGATCCCACTGTCAGATATAAATAGTAGCCATCTACTCTTCTACTAGGAGAGGGTTTGCCGGGATTATTTAAGCAATTCCTGTAATTGTCGACCCCTTGCCAATTGATTCTGACTTGTTTTATCCAGAGCAGAGGCGAATTGTGCAAAGGCTTGTAACTCTATGAATTGAGCTAGTTCCAATTCTGATTTGCCAGCTACTTGTTTCATGGCTTTAATTTGAGCCGCAGATCCTACTTTGGAAACAGAAATACCCACATTAATAGCAGGTCGAATTCCGGCATTGAATAGATCTGTGGACAAGAATATTTGTCTAGCTATAATGGAGATTACACTAGTAGAATATAGGCAGAAACTTCTCCAGATTGAGTCTCAACTATTGGTAAAGTGCTCATTCTTCCTTTGCCTAAAAGAGAATTTAATTTAGTAGCTCTTTCTAAATGGCGTGAATGCAAATAAAAAACATCCCCTAGATAAGCTTCAAGGCCGGGGGGCTTCTTAATAGAAGGAAAATTTGGCGATAAGCTTGCGCCTGTTTAGAGAGATCATCATAAAGTATTAAATTATGTTATTCCCGATACATAAAATAGTAAGCAAGGGCTACTCCTACATAAGGAGCGAGATATTGTAATGTAGCAGGTGAATCTGCCATTTCAGCTACTAAAAATAATGTATTCCATGGCCCCCTCCTCATGGAAGTAGTAACTACTTGAGCCATGGAGGATGCTCATTGACCGATAGCTACATAAATACATATTACATCTTGCCCTTTTTATTGAGAATTGTATCTGTAGCTACTGTTTTTTTACTAGTATGTTTGTCCCCAATAATTAACTATCATTGACTACCTCCTATAGGGATCATCGAATCGATAGAAATAAGCACTACTTGAAGGGGTTCATATATAGAACGTGCAAGAGGATAAAATAGATTAGTGCCGAATGCGGTATTGTAATATTCAGCCAAGGTATTGTAATACTCAGCAATAACCCTTGTTTGAAGCACTATGCTCAGAATTGAAATCGGCCAGAGGAGATATGGTAGAAGGTTATATTTCAAAAGAGGTTGTTGAGTTCTACATCGATTATCTCGTACATAAGGTGAATAATGAGATGGACCATGACATCGAAGAATGACAGTAGGAAATAAATCTCAAGTTGGCATATAGTCTTCACCACCCCCTCTTGCAAATCATCTAATGCAAAGGGATCTATGACCTTAAGAGAAATTGTGTTAAACAAATCACACAACCTCGTGAGTGCTTCTTGGACCTTTAGCAGTAGAATATTCTGATTGCCATTCGGAGCATCGGTGTCATCATTTCATGACAATTATGAGATTTCATGACAATTAATTTCAAGTCTTCCATAGAAACAAGATTCTTTGTGTTGGCGGAGTAACCGGATGAAACTTTCAGACTACGCAAGAACTCACATAGTTTAGCTCTCTCGTCCTTGGATATAGTTTAACAAGCAAGAGGGAAGTAGGTCCAGCCTTTATCAGTATTTTTTGGTGCTAACTAAGGTATGATGCCCATATTGGCCAAGTCTAGTCATGACTTAACGTCATCCTTTGTTTTATCATGAATTTTTGGTACTAACCGTGTGTGATACATTCTGAGATGGTTCTAAAATTGAACTGTCTGGGATGTGGGCTTATCCTAGACGTTTTGCCACTTAAACCATCTAGGATTGTTCCACATCCTAGGTGGTTTATTGACTGAACCTTGTGGGATGTTTGAGCCTATATAAGCCACAGGCCGACCAAACATATGGCTGGTGGACATTTGGGCGATTTCGGTGACCCAGTTTGAGATTGAGCTTAGTTAGTGGAGATTAAGGTTATTAAAGGTTAGTAATTCATTCTATATACCTTGTATGCCTCTCCATTCTTGCTAATTTTCAAAAAAGAGCAAGAATAGGTTATCTCTATGAATTATGAAAAGAGAGCAAGAATAGGCTGATTTTGAAAAGAGATGAAGAATAGGCACATATTTTAGGAGAGTAGAGGATAATTTAGATCAATACAAATGTTTAGGGTTTATACTAGCAATTGTAATTTATATGCATATAATTTGAATCTTGTTGAAGTAATAGTAGCTAGGCACTTATTTTATAAATTATACTTTACATAACTATGCTTGTTATGGAGGAGTTTATCTTATGTGTATCTTTGTATTGACAACACAGATGGAACGAAGGTGGATATACAATGAGACTCGTTATAGAGAAGCTTACATCAATAGCGTATGTTCTTTTACAAGAGCTGCTGAGAAAGATATGTTGAATAAGGGGAAAGAGTGGATATATTGTCTATGCATCGACTATAAGATTGATAAGATGTGGCTAAACTCAATGCAGATCGAGAACCACTCGATTCAAAGGGGTTTCATGGAAGGGTATACAATTTGGACTAAGCATGGTAAAGAGGATGTGATAAATAAGGATAATTATGATAGGCCAGACGTAGGCAATCATGACAGGTCAGATGACAATGATTGTGCTAGTGTTGATCAGATGTCGGTTGATGAGCTTGCCTGATCTGGATCAAATGCTGCACCATGCAGATGCTATAATGAATTCTAGGCCTTATTCAAGGACTTAGAGAAACCTTTGTACTAGGACTGCAAGAAAAAGTACTCGAAATTATCTTCAATACTAGAACTTCTGAGGCTGAAGGCAGGAAACAGATGGTCTCACAAGAGCTTCATCGTGCTATTCTGTCTTTTGGCAGACATGCTTCTAAAGGGGAGTGAATTGCCTAAAACCACCAAAAGAGCAAAGAAGGTTCTTTGTCCGCTCAGAACGGAAGTAGAAAGAATACATGCATGTCCGAATATGTGAATGTATGAACGCTTGTATCATTTACCATAAAGAGTATGTAGACTTGTATTTGTGTTCGATGTGCAAAACATCTCGATACAAGCATAAGAGTCAGACAGAGGTCGTCGATGATGGCACCAAGGTGATGAAAGGAACTGCAGCAAAGATTGCTTGGTATTTGCCCGTAGTTCCTCAACTGAAATGTTTGTTTGTGTACCCAAATGAGGCAAAACTGACGCACTGACATGTCGAGGAGCGCAAAAATGATGGAATGCTAAGACACTTTGCTGATGCTAACCAATGGAGAAACATCAATAGGAAGTACTGAGAGTTTGGTACAGAAGTCAAGAATATAAGGTTTGGACTAAGTACCGATGGAATGAATCTCTTTGGCAACATGAGCAGCCGACACAACACTTGGCCCATGAATCTCTGTAGCTACGATATTCCACCTTGGTTGTGCATGAAGTGAAAAGTACATCATGATGGTCATACTTATCCAAGGTCCGAAGCAACCCGGGAATGACCTTGATGTGTACCTCGCGCGATTGGTGGACGGAAAATCCTGTGGGCATAAGGGGCGCAAATGTAACATCCTAATTTTCAGAGCTTTTCAAAATCATTTATTTAAAAATCAGAGCCAAAAAATTTTGTTATTTATTTTATAATTAATTAAAGCTAATTGGAATTTCACAAATTGGACCGGAGTTAATTTGAGTTAATGCAATTTGAGTTTGAGTTGTTTTCAAACTTGGAATATGTCTCCAGAGTTTTTCTTAGAATTTTCAGAATTCGTTTGATATTCAATCTCGCTCTACTGTTCCTTGTTTTTATTTTGGTTTTCTCCTTTTCTTTCCTACTTTCCTTTATGGCCGCCATCCCAGCTCATCCCCACCCGGCATCCCGCCGTCTCATTCCTCCCTTGAGTAGCCACCCCGGCGAGTGCTGCGTAGCGCAGCATGCATTGCCACCTCTTTTCCAATAGGGTTTGACCTAAATCTCTTTCCCCTAACCTTCCTATAAGTACCCCACACCCCTCCCATCTTTTCCCCACTCCCCCACACTCTTTTCCCACGAAACCCTAGCCCCCAAACCCCCCAAACAGCCGCCACCACCCTCTTTGCCTCCGTGCAGTTTCTAAACAGCACATATCGCCTCAGTGTTTTTCCAATTCCTGTCGCCTCGAATATCTTTTAGCAAATCCCTTCAGTGAAATTTTTCTTAACCTTTCCCTCTACCTCTCTGCAAAATTTGGTGAAGATCCAACGGTGCAATCATCAGAAAATCTCCAAATACTAACGTGCTATTTGCACCCAGATTTTCTGCACATGCATCTAGATTGGAATGACGCCCTCGTTAGCTCGGACCTCCTTTTCAAGATCCATTAAGTGGGATCCTGAATAATGTTGTCAAGATGATCTCCACAAAATTTGAAGACAATCCAATGGTCCAATCTCCGGGAAATCAAGTTTCTTCGTGCTGTTGTTCATGTGTAGATTTGACTACACGAACGGTACAGTGGCATTATCACCTCTTTCCCCATTAATCCATTGAGTCTTTGAAGAATCTCTTTGGTGAATTTGTGTCTTAGGTATCTATGAGCATCTCTGTAAATTTTCACCTTGATCTATGTAGCTGTTTGGCGGGAATTGATCCGTCTTCGACGTGCTGTCCACGGATGTCCAGATTCAATCTGCAGAACATCTAACTTGTCTGATCTATTCCCGTTGACTCGGTAAGAATTCTCCAAAACCCTTTGGTAAGATTGTACCTCTGTATGTCTAATTTCTAACCCAATTGGCGGATTGCAATTTCATTCAACGAGCATCGTGCAGCGTCCAAAATCCTCCGGTCTGTCCTGAACCGATCTATGTCCAGTTCCAACCGTTTCGTGTTGCGAACGTCGCCCCCACCCATATAGTTAATCTCCTATCATCTTGTGGTGTATCATGGCATTATTTTACACCATTAATCCTTGTTTAAAATCACTTGCATCACCCTATGTTCATCTATAATGTTCTTCATTATTGCTTGCTCACCAAATTAAATTGAATGTTATGTTAGACTATAGTTTCATATATTTATATCCTTAGTTCTTGTATAGTCATTGCTTCTATTTATGTAATGTTCATGCTTACAATTCATCATGTGATCAATCATGTTTAGTTCAATACTAGGTTTATTCATCCATATAGCTACATGTTGCATGTTTGTATAGTTGAATATAACATACGCATATACAATATAATTTGGTTTTAATAGTTAGTAGACATGAGATAGTTCAACATGTTAGTTCAATCTTGTTTATATTGCAGATAAATTTATTCATATTTAATAAGATTCATATTGCATGATCTTATGTATGTTCACATATATTGTGTTATACAATATATAACCGAACCTAATATTGCATATAACCTATAACAGTAGAAGCATAATCTTACTAAGTGAATATTAATATGACATATCATATGGTAGTTGATCTTTGTATAATGTGACCATCACCACCTACTCAAATATAATAGATAGTAATAGATTATTGTATATGGCATAAGGTTGCTCACTAGCCTGTTAGTGTCTTTAATCACACGTGATGATGATTGTTTAATAAACATGTTATGATTCTCATGTCACCATATGTAGATAATATGATAAGATATATATGTGTAGATTTAAATGGAAGTATGACATGATGTTATGTAAAATATAAAGTTATTATATATATGGATGCTTCCTGTTTTAACTAATGGTGTTGTAAAATATTTAGCCATAATGGTAAACTTTGTTTATAGTATGATTAAGATTACACGCATAGTTTATATTCACATATTACGCTTCATATAGTTTGTATATATGAGCATGTATATATGTTACATGTATATATTGGCCGTGTTTAAATAATAGTTTGATATGGCTTGGTTAGCACATTAAGTAAACTCTATTTATATTTTAATTATTAGTTGAACATAGTTAGGATTGCACATGCTTAGCCTATGTCTATCTTTAATATTGATTGTTGCATGATGTATATTGTATGGTGGAATGTGCATATGTTCGTGCACATCTTAGATGCACCTATAGTTTAATTCATGTTTATTTAAGAATTGTTACATAATAGTTTGTCACGTTATTAACCTCTGTGTATAATATGGTTAAGATCACACATATGTCTCATATTTGTTCGATGCATTTCATGTGGTTTACATATGCAGCTATCTGTATATATTTATGCATATATGCATAGGCTAATCCATGTTTTAGATAATAATCCGTCATGCAGTGGTTGACACATTATTTTATTCATGTGTATAATTTAATTGTTTGTTTAAATACGATTAAGTTGCACATGTTCAATATGACTTTATGTTGCATAATCATGTAGTTGCATATAGATATATATATATATATAATTAGACTTAATATTGTTGACAATATACATGTTGGAATAATAATCCCTTACTGAGTTATTATTATTCATATCGTATGCTAGTTGATGGACATATAATATGTATGTACTAGTATGCATAGCTTGATATCTTATGTCACTACTGCAGAATGACCCTTTGCTGAACCCCCTCCACTGACGGGCGCACTCTTGCTCGTTGTTGGAGGGTCTCACCACTGACGGGCACCTAGAGGCCCGTCAGCAGAGGAGTCTGACTGGCCGCAGCGGAAGACCTCCACTGACGGGCCCTTAAGTCGCCCGTCAGTGGAGACGCAAACCCGGTGCCATAAATGACGCATCATCTCCACTGACGGGCGGTACTTAGGTGCCCGTCAGCGGAGAGGAAGTCTCCACTGACGGGCAGCTACGCGGACCGTCAGTGGAGATGAACAAAAAGGTGCCAAGATGACGTTAGTTTTGAAGCGATCTCCACTGACGGGCTCTATTTAAGTGCCCGTTAGTGGCGAAGCGATCTCCACTGACGGGCGTATCTAAGGGCCCGTCACTAGTATTTTCAGCCCAAAAGCACTGCATCACCAAACGTCAATAACTTTTGATCTATAAGTCCAAATAAAGTGATTCTTTTTGCAAAATTTGTAAAATAAATAGATCTAGACAGCAGATCAAGTTTCATAATTTTTTGAGTTTTCTGGAATTTCTAGTATTTATTTTATTTTTATTTCTTTTCTTGGGAGATGCTTGAGTTATATAGCAATGTATAGTCTAACTTTTGTGAAACTGTCTAATATTTTAAACACAGCCTCATGAGGTCATCTCATGACCCCATGCCAATTTTCATATTTTTTAGACCATATTTAGAGTTTATATAAAATGAAAAATCATTAAGATGCAAGTAAAGGTTTGAATTTTCCCAAGAAAATATTTGTATTTTTTATATATATTGTGGATAGGAGCTAAAAAGATACATAGGTACTTATATATGAATTTTTCTTCCATTTAGAGGCCTTCTTTAAGATACTTGTAGTTCAAATTTGAAATATATCCAATAAATAGCTACATATTCATTTAATGCCTAAAAAATAGCAAATGATTTCAGAAAAATGCCTAATTTTGACATTACCAATATAATGTAGTATGTTCCATGTATAAAATTTTTGGACCATTTTAGATAAATATTTCGGGAAGGTACTACACATAGTACCTCAAATTGGTATTTCAAAAAATAGAAAATACAAATTATTACATAACAAGATGAAACATGAACAAATATTAGCTTATAATAGTGTAATATCAAGTTGTAGTCCAAATCTCAAGTTCAAATGATGAAGAATTTACGATGTGTACTTCAATCTTCATATTTCCCCTTTAAATGCTATAAAGCTTTCTCAGAGATGGTTAAGTTACAAAGCAATGTATAGTCCAACTTTTGTGAATTTATCTGAATTTTAAACACAGCCTCATGAGGTCATATAATGACCCCATGTTAATTTTCATATTTTTTAGACCATATTTAGATTTTATAAAAAATGAAAAACCAATATGATGCAACTAGTGACGGGCCCTTAGAAAATGCCCGTCAGTGGTGAGGGGTAACTAGTGACGGGCACTCACCACGGGCCCGTCAGTGAAAACACCCCTCCACTGACGGGCGGAAACTAGACGCCCGTCAGTGGTAACCCACAGCACATATAAAGCACGCGCGGGACTTGGTGAAAAATTCACCAAGTCCCGCGCGTTCATTCGAAAACAACTCCTCCCGAGCGCCGTCCTCCCCGACCGCCGCCCTCCCCCGAGCGGCCGAGTGGCTCCTCCCCGACCGCCGCCCTCCCTGAGCAGCTCCTCCCCGAGCGGCTCCTCCCCGAGCGCAGACAGCGCCTCCTCCCCAAGCGGCAGCATCTCCTCCTCACCGACCACCGGCCCCCACCTCATCCCCGACCACCACCACCCCCGCGGCCGCCGTCTCACCGGTAACACACTTCTCCCCTTCCTTCTTCCCCCTTGTGCTCTGCGTGCCGGCCATAGCATCGGTGGTCGTTGCCGTCTCCACCACACCGCGCGACGCCGCCTCCTCCACCACCACGCGCGGCGCCGCCTCCTCCACCCAGCGCCGTGTCAGTGGTCGCCGCCGTCTCCACCACCCCGCGCCGCGCCGCCTCCTCCACCACCCTGTCCACGCGGCGACTCATCCTCAGCGCCGCCTCGTCGACGACCCCGGCGCCACCATCCGCCGGCGCTCCCTCCTGTCCTATGTGCCGGCGCGGGCTCCCCGACCCAAGCAGGCGAGCGAGCGGGGCGGCGACCTCCCGGGTAGGCGAGCGAGCGGGGAGGCGGCCTGTCGAGTAGGTGGGCTAGCGGCGCGGCGCGGCGGTCTCCGGAGCAGGCAGGCGAGCGGTGCGGGGTGGTGGAGGCTGCGTGGATGAAATGTTATTTTCTGAATTTTATTTTTTTATCCCTGAAAATATACTACCGACGGGCTCCTAAAGAAAGCCCGTCAGTGGTGAGGGGGAACCAGTGACGGGCGCTCACCAGGAGCCCGTCAGTGGTGATACATTTCCTCTGACGGGCAAATTGAGCCCGTCACTAGTCACAGCCACTACTGACGGGCGGCCCGCCCGTCAGTGGAGGTCACCCCTCCACTGACATTTCCAGGCTGACGGGCCCCCAGCCCGTCAGTAGAGGGGGTTTCTGCAGTAGTGTGTTACACTTCCATAAGGTGGTGTATAGTCATGTATACATGGTTAACCTTTAGGTATCGATTATAATATATGCATATATGTTGCTAATAATCATTCTTTACTAAAATATTGTTATTGTTATGTGTAGTATGTGTAGGTTGATTGCTGCATTGTATACACACAATAGCATTAGTAGAGTTAATGTTATGTCATAGATTGCATGTATGTTTGGTGCATGTCATATCGATGCTAGTTGTTATTTGACCATATAGTTTAATCACCATTTGCATTATCAATGATTGTTATTAGATTATAACTGCATGATCATATGTTATCTTATGCTACGCCATGCCTAGTCTCTATTCACGCCGTCTATCTAATTTGTTACATGAGATTGTCATATCGCTTGTTATCATTTCTTGCCGACTAGCATGTCAGGACCTTGCTTGTTTACTAGTACGATGGGTCATATTTGTTTTACTAGCATATCGCTTGTTATCATTTCTTGCCGACTAGCATGTCAGGACCTTGCTTGTTTACTAGTACGATGGGTCATATTTGTTTTACTAGCATGTCGGGTTTCCATGTTTAATCATATGGTTGTGCTATTGTTGTCATTGACCATATATTGTTTCTAGTCGCATATCTATCCCTATCTCGCATGTGGATTAACTTTAGTCCTTTTACATGCAAATTATATCCTCCATAAATCTGTCCTTTTTCCAGAATGATCTGATCTAGAAGACCATCTTTCGAGTACATGTACTCTATCTGGTTGAGATATATAATCTCACACCTTCCTAGTTGTCTTTCGACAATCCTATCCCTTCACCTTTGTCCTTTGACACCTATCCAACCCTGCTAGCCCTATTCTTTTGGTATTTCCATTTGATATTTAATTTGGATTTATATTTATTTGCCTTGCACTTTATTGCTGTTGCGACGAATAGGAAGTAGCGAAGTTGGGTAAGGTCAAGTTCCTGCAGAAGAAGACCAACTCATCAATGAAGGCATGCCCCTTTTCTTGATCATGTTGATCCTATATTTTCAAAGTCATTATATTTTATTGTTTATGAACATGCATGCTGTTTTAATCCAGTAGCTAGCATGTAGATTGACACACCTTTATCTTTCCGCTTGTCGCCATGTTTACTTGATACCCTGAGTAGATTAGTAGGTTTTATTTTGAATAGAGTAGAGAATGCTTAGCCATGCTTAAAATATATCCTTAGGTTGTTTTGAATTGCCTCTACGGAGGAGTGAATTTCGGATCGATGATCCTTATTGGAACCTGTTGAGCTCGCTGAGCTAGGGCCGGATGTCCGATGTCCCTCTCTCTTTGTTCTTCCTATTCTACTCTGGGTGAAACTTACCATCTAATATGGTGCGGGCAGCAGCTGAATCAGTGTTGAAGGAGCATATGGTTGCCTACCCGCAGAAGGCCGGTTTAAAGGAACCATTTGTCGTCCGTACCGCATAAGGCCGAAGTCATGTAATTAGAGAATTGTGTCAACAGTACAACCACATGCTATATGGGCACTGGCTTGGTCAAGTAGGTTAGTCAGCCTTTGGTGTCGATGTTGCCGTACCGCAGAAGGGGTGGACGTAGCTACGAGGATCCTCGGCACAGATGGGGGGATCGGAGGGTGGGGACGTACTCTCAACTCCGAGCCAGACCCGGTGGGCATGTCACATCAGAGGGGGGATCTAGCTAAAAGACCTCGTCACAATCTCCCTGCCGGTACACCGATGGGTGTGTACTATGCTGGCGACGGCCAGTGGCAACAAGACGAAATTGTGTCATGTGGGTAAAGTGTACACACTCTGCAGAGTTAAATCTAATCGATTAACCGTGTCCACGGTTATGGACAGCACATGACTCATTCTTGATGAAAAGGACTTGTCCCTCTCCCCCTTTCTATTTTCCTCTACCCCTTTGCTGATGAATCCTATGGTCGAGCTAAGGCGGGAGTCCTTGCTCGAGTGTGTTGGTCGTGGACCACACCTGTTGAAAACACTCCTGATATTAAAACGGATTTACATCAAAATGCTGCCTTCGAATCTATTATAAGTAATTCAATTAAGAGATTGCTTTACGTAAATAAACCATAAAGCCTTCCTTTGGAGCCTTGCATGTAGTATGATAGGACCATCTGCCGCCAGGTGGCTTGCTGAGTACGTGAAGTACTCATCGAGCATGTTGTTTGTTGGACGTGTTCAGATATCTATGAGGACGATGAAGACTATGAGGTATCTTCTACGTCAATGCTGAGGTTTAGGTCACGTGGCCTCCGTCGACGGCCTGTGGTTGAGATGGAGACATCTACGCTTTATTTTTCACTGTGTTTCTAAATGGTAAGGGACATAAGTCCTAGTTACTTTATTTAGTCATATTGCTGCTATAACTCAATTGTTTATGTTTTTAAAATGTTTTGTGATGTGTGCAGTGATATCAATTCGCATGTGTTCATCAGCTTGATCCTAGACTGATGAGGAGATACATAGGGAGGGTCTGGAAGTTAAGTCCGGATCCTCACAGCAAGTATGGGATGCAGACAAATGTGAATACTTCACCTTTGTTCTTGATTGTCAATGATTATCTTGCATTTGGTAACATGTTGGGCCAAATTATAAAATGAGCCAAAACTTGCGTGCAATGTTCGGATGTTACAGCGAGTGTGTGGCCAAACAAATCTTACAAAATAGTATACATGCGACATCGTCACTTTCTTCGGAGGAGTCACCCATACCGCAGGATGATGAAACAATGTGATAGTAAAACATAACAAAGTTGCAGTACCAAGGTGCATGATATGATTCAGGATATCACGGTTGTTCCTGGGAAGGGACAAAAGAAGCAGAAGAAACCCATTGAGAAGACTATCTAGAAGAAGAGATCAATACTTTGGGATCTAGAAGTTCGACGCTACATCGATGTGATGCATGTAGAGAAAAATGTATGTAATAGTGTACTTGGCCTCTTACTGAACATTCATGACAAACAAAGGATGGCCTGAAGGCATGCTTGGACTTGGCCGATGTGGGCACCAGACCTAAGTTAGCACCAACACAAACCAAGAAAGGCCACAATTATCTTCCCCCTCCTTGTAACACTTTATCCAAGGCCGAGAGAACTAAACTGTGCGGCTTCTTGCATAGTGTTAGGTTCCGTTGGGCTACTCTGCGAACATAAATAAACTTGTTTCGATGGAAGACTTGAAACTAATTGGCATAAAATCTCATGATTGTCATGTGTTGCTCATGCAGATGCTCCGAATAGCAATCAGAAATATTTTGCCGATAAATGTAAGGGAGACAATCATGAGATTGTGTTTTTTCTTTAAAACGGTCTCTAAGAAGGTCATCGATCTCAGTGCAATGGATGATCTGCACGAGGAGGTGGCGAAGATTCTATGCCAACTTGAGATGTATTTCCCACCATCTCTCTTCGATGTCATGGTTCATCTCATTGTTCACCTGGTATACGAGATAAAGATGCGCGGGCATGTGTTTTCTATGGAGCGTGTATCTCTTTGAGCCGTACATGAGAATTCTCAAGTCCTATGTGCAAAATCAATCTCGGCCGGAGCGCAATATCGTTGAAAGTTATGCTTCAGAAGAAGTTGTTGAGTTCTGGCATAAATTACATGGCTCAGACCCAACCTATTGGTGTGCCTCGATCTCGATATGAGGGAAGACTTCAAGGAATCGGTACTCTCGAGAAAAAATCATGCCGGACTTCTGATCGTGACACACTTGCTCGAGCCCATTTCAAGGTGTCGCAACACATGACTCTAATTGCCTCGTATATTCAGGAGCATTAGGACAAGCTGAAGATAGATTATCCGAAAGCGATGAATTCTTGGAGGATGAAGGAGCACAACATTCAATTCAATGCTTGGTTCAATGAGCGAATATGTGAGGGATTGTCTAGTGATAATCTGACATGGTTGGGAAAAGGACCATCCTTCACAACTACAACTTGGCAAGCATACGACATAAATGGGTACACATCTTATACTAAGAAACAAGATGCAAAGATCACTTACCAGAACAGCAGTGTACGTATTGAAGCCCGAGATACAGCTGACAGGAAAAGGCCGTATTACAAGTTCATAGAGGAGATTTGGGAGCTCGAGTATGTAAAGGTAAAGATCCATTGTTCCAGTGTCGTTGGGTCAACCTGCAACATGTCAAAGTGGACAAAAACAGATTTACCACCATCGACTGCGTCACGTACAAAGACGAACAGTTCGTGCTTGCCAGCCAAGCTAATCAAATCTTTTATTTAACTGACCCGACAAATAAGAAGCGACACGTGGTTATGTATGGAAAAAGAAACATTTTGCGGGTCGAAAATATAGTTGACGAGGAAGAATACAATCAATTTGATGACTTGCTGCCTATCGGGGACAGCATTAGGGTGGAGGATGAATATCTCGAGGAAACTTGCTACAAACGCGATGATCATTCGAAAGGGATAATGTTATAATTATAAAGTTGAATGATATTTTTGTAACGGAATGATGAATGAGACATTTATGTAATGTACAAATTAAGGTATATTTGTGGAAGAGATAGTGTTGTAATAGAATGATAAATGAAATAGCTAAATAGATCCTTCAAAAAAAATGTTGAACAAAACTTCCTTCATTTGAAAATAGAGGTCTTTTTAAGCCTCTCAGACTTTTCTCAACATATAAATCCTACACTTCCAATGCACTTTTAGCCATGGGCTTCCTAGTTTTCTCTTTATCAATATCACATTAGCAATAAATACTGCATGTTCCAATATGGTGAGTAGTTGCATGCCCCAATAAATGTTGCATGTTCTAGGTGGACAAGGAGTTCAGACACTTGAGAACCTGGAAATAAAATCCTAGCCGGTTCATATCTTAGGCAGTTCGTAAGTGTGAACCGCCTAGGATATGTCTTATCCTAAACGATTCGTAGTGGTTAACCGTCTATGATACTTCTTATATAAATGTTGGCCCTCCCTTTGCCCTAGATCTGAAGCGTCATTTGCTCCTCTACCCTGCCGCTGCCTCCTCTCCTCATCCCCATGCCACTTTCTCTCCTCATTCGCGCGCCGCTGCCTCCTCCTCCATCCTCCCCGATGCCCTACCGCACCTCACTGTCCGCCGCAGCGCCACTACCAAGGAAGAACCGAACTATCGCTGTCACCATGCACGTCCGCGTTCCCGATGCCACCATCGCTGCCGCCCTGAGCTCCTCTACGGGTCGTCGCTGCCACCGAGCTCCTCTACACGTCATTGCCGCCCCCGAGCTCCTCTATGTGTTGACGCCGCCCCCCCCCCTCCCCGGCTCCTCTACGTCGCCTCCTACACCAATTACTCTAGATCTGGATACATGCATCTCTATTTTTTGTTAATCCTGTTTTGTGAATGTGAATGTGAATAGATGTGATTTATGGAGATAAATTGTGCGAAATGAGTGCATGTAGATGTGAATCTGTGAAATCCACGATTGCGTACCGTGGATGTGGATCCATGAAATCTGTGAATTTTTTGTTTCAGGGAAAAAATAAAAAAATTACTATTGTCATAATTAAAATTCTAGACTGTTTAGATCTAGGAACCGTTTAGGATGTGTTATAATCCGTCTCGGATGTTCATGTTATCGGAGACGGTTCATTAGTGAGAACCATCTCGGGTAGTTACATATCCTAGACGATTCTTGAGTAGAAACCGTCTCGGATGGCCGTAGTCCTAGACGGTTTATTAATCCTCTAGGATAAGGATGATAATACGTGATGCATTTGCCGATGAAACCGTTTCGGATTACGATTTTGAATTATCGAAAAATAGTTTTTCTGTAGTAGTGTGCATTTTCAATATGTTTCTCCAATTTTTCTAATTTGCTCCTTATACAAATGATGTCGTGTTCTAAAAATCTAGTTGTGACGAATACGATGATTCAAACGGTTTGTGATTTGGACACTTGATTTTTAAACTAATTTCGGATATCAAATGAAGCATGCAGATACAGCTATAGCAAAGCTTAGCAACCAACGCGCAAGCTACTGGCCGCGGCTTACACTCGCGCAGGCCTGGCCTGGCCTGCCGCTGCACCTCCGTATGTGGGCTGCATTGCTGAGAACCAGGTGAGCGATGAGATGCTGCGGCATGCAATAAGCGGCAGATAGAGGCTCTCCACGGAAGGAATGCGCCTGCGACTAGTCGTGGAGTCTCATTTGCCGGAAAGCATCCAATATGAGCGCGTGACTGTTATATCCTGTGCGCGCGGTGCGTAACTACGGGTTACGCATATAACTCATCCGGGCCACAACGTCTTTCTGGGGGAGAAAATGAAATGTCGTTTGAGACCAGATTTGATGGGCTACGATGTTTTCTTAGGAGCTTATACGTTTTGGCCAATATTCTCTTCATCTTTCTTTTTTATATTTATTTCTTATTTCTTTTTCTAGATGTGCTAACTTTGTATATATTTTCACTAGTCTTAATTAAATTCTTTTTGCCGACTTTGCTTGCTAGTTCCACTTATACTCTTGAATTCTTCCACAAACAATTCAAAATTGTTCCGATAATGGTGATAATTATTTTGTTCTAGTAGCAGTTTTGAATTGTTTCAGTGGATTGATTTTTTATTTCACTAGTAGTCATGAATTCTTCGGTAGTGTTGGGAGACTATACTATCTCCATGTGGGCCGACCCGTTTAGTCCTACATAACGTCTACATGGCAAAGTGACAAGTTAACTCAAGAGAAAGCCTAGTCAAAAGGAATAAGGTGCATGAGAGAGTTTAGTCCACCACAGATCATACACCCCACCTCTCTAGTCCATCATGGACTCATGGACCATTTTACTATTTCTACCCCTCCACCTCTCTCCCCTCAAGCGTAGCCATGGTCTTTTTTCATGGACCCCTTGCCTATATAAACTCCCCTGGAGAATATAAAATCCAACCCCATAAATGAGAAATCTCAAAGGGGAGGCCTAGAGCTCCAAATCCCGCATGGGGAGCTCTAGGAGCGACATTGAGAAGTCCAGAACGGCCCAATTCGCTAGTCGAGTCCCGCACGAGACGCCTCTCTCGACATAGGAGTAGGCCGATCTCTCGAGACGGTCGAACCTATTAAAAAAATCGAAGCATTGTATATTGTCAAGTGTATGGTGACTTTCTCATAAGGCCATCGTACACAGCCCATTACTACCGCCCTCTAATCGTCGAGCTCTCGACACCCCCTCTTCTGTGTTATTTTTATAACGACAACATTGGTGCCATCCATGGAAAACCGAGCCAACGTGAAAAGCTATGGCCCCACCAAAGCAAACTTCCGCCGAAGCCGAGGCATCGCTTGCCTGAAACAAAGGTGCAATGACTCGCGGGTCCAAGAAAAAAAGCAGCACCTCAGAGGTGACAGCGGATGACCACTTCGGCGCCGGACGCATCAAGGATGTGGAGGGAGTCATCTAGACCGATCCTCTCGCCATCGCGCTACCCGTTGTACCAGAAAGCGAAGAACTTCTCGAGGGCCTCCCTCTCGAAGCCTGTCTCGACGCCCCAAGGATCCCCGACGATGCCTCATCGCCAGATTAAGAACACTTGCGAGCACAGAACTCCCTGACTTCGGTGCACTTCGGGCTTTGCTCAAAGTCCCTCAATCAAATGCCGCAGAGACTTCTGCTGCGCCACGCTTCCAGAGTCAAGTCGTGATCCCACTGGCTCCGCAATCCCAAACGCCTCCGTCCAACCTCATTAGGATGGATCAAGCGGCATCACGAGAGTTTGAACTCACACACGAAAGGGCGCCGATGCTCAACGTGGCTTACTTCCCACACTTACCATCTGTGGCACGCGCGGCCGTCATGGGCGGGGTACCCTGGTTCAACCCTTTCTGGGGGCCTGCTTACGCCGGCGCATCCCAGGGCATGGTACCGCCAGCAATGAGACCGCCACTCCTCGAAGCGCCGAGCAAGAAATCCACCACCCGAAGGTCGCGTCACAAGGCGTCCAAGACCACCTGAGCCAAAGCGCCCTCCAAGGAAGTCGCATTCAACACATACACGACGAAGGTCGTGGGCAAAGCATCACCGACCCCCGCCGGGGTGGACATGGTCAACAAGGAAGCCAAGTGCCTAGTCACAACACCCACACTTATCAAGAAGACCAGGTGCTAGAATCTGGAACAACTGTGACTTCTGGGAAACGTCGGCGCGATCGCTCCTACTCACCAAGAAGGCCCCGACACCGCTTGCCTTACTCGTCCTCTAAGGGAAGAAGTGGCATCCAAAGCGAACAGAGTCGGCACCGGGGGGATGGAGGCCGTAGGCAGACTTACAACCACCTGTCAAGGGAGATCCAAGAAGCCGTCTTCCCCTAGAAATTCAAACCCCCGACGCTGAAACAATATAGTGAGGATTCCAATCCCCTGCAATTTCTAGAAGTGTATTCCACCGCCATTCGTGTCGCTGCAGTAGGACCCACCAAAATGTGCAACTTCTTTACCCTGGTGCTAACTCGAATGGCACAAACTTGGTTCTTCAACCAAAGGAGAAACTCCATCAAGTCATGGGAATGCCTCCAAGAAGTCTTCATTGTGAATTTTCAAGAAAACTTCATGCAACCCTTATTATCAAATGAGCTCTTCGCCCTCAAACAAAGAGAAGGAGAGTCTCTATGGAGTTTCTTCAAACGCTTCTCCAAAGTCCGCAGTCAAATCGCCAACACCCTAAGCACGACAATAATAGATGCTTGCATGCAAGGGTTGCTTCCTGGGGAAGCCAACAGGGCCCTCAATCGAAACGTGCCGAGGACCGCTGGCTATATCGCAAGATGGAAGGGTATGCACGAGGAGAAGACAGTGACAACACTAAACTCGGGCTGCCCCGGCGCGAGTACTCACAAATGAACCAACGCTAGAGGCAAAGGAACTCCCCTTCCAACAGCCAAACCATCTCGTCGGTGTCATCTTGGGAGGCTCGGCCTCTGGAAAAAGGTCCAAGAGGCAACGTAAAGGATACGCATGGGAAGTGAACATCATGGGAACCCTCGCTCCAACCCCACCTCCAAGGTGGGTAAGCATGCCACTAACCTTCATGGAGGAAGATGCAAAGGGAATATGTTTCCCTCATGATGAAACCCTCTTCGTGGCTATTATGGTGGCCAACTGTAAGCTTACCAAGATCCTCGTTGATAGCGGAAGCACAGCTGATATCTTGTACCTCTGCACTCTCAAGAGCCTGTTGGAGCCACAAGGGGGCTACAAGGAGGAAACGCTGGAACCATCACTCTACCCCCTCACTGTTTAAATACCTGGGAAAGCCATACAGCCTCTTGGTCAGGTTGAACCCCTCATGACTTTCGGAACTATGGAGAATCATCGGACCGAGATGGTACGCTTTGACGTGGTAGACGCAGAGTCATCTTTCAATGCTATAATGGGAAGGGTCACACTCAACCGCTTTTGTGCGGCCGTACATCGCAACTTCTTGTGCCTTAAAATTCCCGGCCCGCATGGGCCCATCACCGTACGTGGAGAGCAAACTCTGGATCGCAATGTGCTCCACCTCCACAAGTTGAAGCACGCATCTAGGGAACTAACCGCCAGGAGCGTGAACCTCTTTGTGGACGCCAAGGAACTGGTCTTGCCTCCGCCCGAGAAATTCGCACCAAAGCCACGCCTCGAAGGAGAATTGAAGGAAGTTCACCTTTTCAAAAACAGAGACATACGCGTGGTAAAAATAGGGGCAGATCTCCCAACAGAACTCCAGGCAAACCTTATCGCCCTCCTAAAAGAGAACTTTGACCTCTTCGCTTGGTCGCCTGCCGTCAAGCCTGACCGTGCCCCCGTAAAGCAAAAACTCCAAAAGTTATCCCCGAAGAGAAGCGACGCCATTAAAGAAGAGGTCGAAAAACTCACGAAGACTGGTCTCATCCGCGAAGTATGGCATCCTGAATGGGTAGCAAACCTAGTATTAGTCAAAAAGGCTAATGGGAAGTGGCGCATGTGTGTCAACTTCACCGACCTTATCAAAGCATGCCCAAAAGATGACTACCCGCTCTCTCGCATCGACCAGCTAGTCGACTCCACGGCAGGATGTGAAATGTTAAGCTTTCTGGATGCCTATTCTGGTATCATCAGGTCCAATAGCTAAGGAGGATGAAGAAAAGACAAGCTTCATCACACCTGTTGGCACTTTCTGCTACTTATGCATGCCTTTCGGTTTGAGAAACGCTAGGGCCACCTTCCAGTGCCTTGTAAGCCTCATCCTCAAAAACCAACTAGGGAGAAATGCAGAAGTATACGTCGATGACACTATCATCAAAAGCCATCTCGCAAGCACACACCCTGAGGATCTTCAAGAAACCTTTATGAATCTTCAGAAGTACAGGGTAAAGCTTAACCTAGAAAAATGCGCCTTCAGGGTCTGCGGAGGAAAACTCTTGGGTTTCTTGGTGCCTCAGCGAGGCATCGAAGCCAACCGTGAGAAGATACGTGGCATCCTTGACATGGAGCCCCCGCGTTCTGTCAAGGACGTGCAGTGCCTTGCCGGGAGAATGGCCACACTTGGAAGATTCGTCTCCCATTCAGCATAGAAAGGACTTCACTTCTTCAAAGCCCTTAGCATAGCCAATAAAACTCCACCACAAATCCTTGTAATCTCCAATGAAACATCATCTTGGATGGCTCCTATCATCCGGGCCATCAAAGGAGAAGTTACTGATGAAGACACTCGGCAAGCCAAAACCCTGCTAGCAAAAGTAAAGATGTACCTCCTCCTTGATGATATCCCTTACAAGAAAGGAGTGGTGGCTCTGTTAAAATGTATTTCAAAAGAATAAGGTGCCAACCTCTTGCTCAAGATCCACACCGGGCTATGCGAAAACCACTTGGCGCCAAGATCCACCGCGGTAAAAGCTTTGATGCAAGACTTCTACTGGCCGACCATGGTCCAAGACACCATTAGGATACTCCAAAAGTGTGAGACATGTCAGAAAATGGTTAAATCCATTCACGCGCCAATCTCAATGCTTAAAAATATACCAATCACTTGGCCGTTTGCCCGATGGGGAATTGATCTTTTGGGACCATTCCCACCGGCCAAAGGGGGCTACCGGTATGTGATGGTCACAATTGATTACTTCACCAAATGGGTCGAAGCCGAGCCACTCACATCCATCACCTCCCGAACAGTGCAAAAATTCATCTAGAAAAATATTATCTGCCGTTTTGGAGTCCCTCGAGAGTTAACCGTGGACAACAAAACTCAGTTTGATGCTTCTTCACTTAGAGAATTCTGTGACTCCATGGGAACTACTTTGCACTTCGCCTCCGTAGTGTATCCCAAAAGCAACAGAGCCATAGAATGAGCTAATAGACTCATCCTCCAAGGTCTTTGCCGCCATGTCGAGGACAACTCCACTAAAAAAGGAATATGAGCTGAAGAACTTGGGAGTGTACTCTGGGGGATGCGCACCACCGTCAGCCGCTCCACCGGGCAAACACCTTTCTCCCTAGTATATGGATCCAGAGGTCGAACACCGCTCTCTCTGCGTCGAGATGCTTCGTGAAGCCACATCAAGGCTTAAATAGACCTCATCGAAGAGGCATGCGACCAATCCCTCCTTAAGCATGTCGCTTACAAGCAGAGCGCCGCACGCTTCTATAACAATAGGGTGAAAGAACGAGCATTCTCACAAGGAGACCTGGTGCTCAAGAAAATCCTCGATCCCCAATCACAAGGGAAGCTCCACGCTAAATGGGACGGCCCGTATCGCATCTTCGCTGTCTTGGGATCGGGAGCCTATCGCCTCTCCACCATGGAAGATGAATGTTTGACCCACACCTAGAACGGAGACAAGCTCCGCAAGTTTTACACTTGAAACCCTTTGTAAGCGCCTCTCGTGGCCAAACGCCTCCCGAGGCATGTACCCTCCTGGAGAAGTGAAAATTGAGCGAATTGCAAGTCCATTAGGGCTCGCCTTTCGCTTTCTCCATGCAAGAGATGTAGTTGTACCTTATGAGCTGTTCCACCTCTTTCACGTCCGAGAAAAGAAGGGCTGACCATGGGCCGCTAGGGCCCATCATTTACCTTCCTCTGTATCATGAGGCAGTGAACCGCGAGCCCTCGCATCACGATTCCTCTCTTTTCAAAAGAAGCCCCTCCACCATAGTGTCACAGGAGAAACCCCAGAGGCCTCCTCGCTCAAATAACACAAATGATGCGTGTGATGAAAACACTCGCAAAGCCCTAAATTAGAGCCCCGCAGCTCTCTACAGCGGCTGACAGACTTTTAACAAGGGTGCTCGGTGACTACCCACGAGAATTTTTCTCTACTGGGTACAAGGGTTCCACTAGACTAGTCATCCATGAACCTAGGCACTAAGCCGAGTTGCACTTGCGGCGAAAAAGCCCTAAGCTCCGGCTTAGGCAGGCGACATGCCTCTGACCTAGGATGCTCGGTGAGTATCCAAGAAAGATCTGTCTTCCTAGGTACAGGGGCTCCATGACTCGTCATCATGGCTCCAGGCTCAAGCCTAGTCACGGCAAGTGGCGTGCAAGGCTCCGGCCGAGTCGTGAATCCGAGACTAACCATACCATCTCATAAACACCCCCGCAAGTATCATAACAGCTGAATATTAATAACATGTTGATGGTATATGACAACATGGTGAGATGGCTCCTAGCACAAAAAATTCCTCCAGCCAGGCCTATGTCAAGCTTCATCAGGATGTTCTGTCAAAGATCTACATCAAAGCTACTAAAGCATAATTGGCACAACAAAAAATGACTTGAAGGTCAAAATCAGGCAGAGCTAGCAAGTGGATCACCGCCGCTCCTCATCCCTCGCATGCCAAAGAGGGTCTATGCGGGTCACGAAGGCTCAAGTCCTTGCCCGCAAGGTGTCTCCTCCATCTCGAAGGTACCCCTGCGCTGTCGGACTCAAAGTACCCTCAAGACCTTCCAGGACGGCACCGCCTACAAGAACGACCAACACACCAGCTGCCACGGCGTGACCAGCCAAGATGCGGTGGTACGCCGCAGCCGCACCCTCAACCTGTCGCACCTAAGAAGAGAGGGCCTCGCAAGCCTGGGGCACTGTCACGCACAAAGGAGGAGGCGCCGCCTCCTTGTACCTCAGCTCAGCAAGATGTCATGGGCCTTAGTGCCACAAGCCGAGACAAGAGCAAATCACCTCAGGATCTATAGCCATTAGGAGAGAAGGAGCACCAGCTATGCTGAAGTCCGGAACCACATTCGCCTCAACAACAAGCACAACCAGAATAGTGTTCATCCTCCCCTCTGTACCCTCCTTCGCCCTTGTCAAATCCCCCTCAGCCATAGCAAGATGGAAGCAAATAGTCACCAAATCTTCCTCCACCAAAATAGTCCTCTCAATCTGGTGTCGCAATTCCTCCTCAGCTAGGGCAGCCCGCTCCCCTATGGCCTTGATCTCCTCCTTGGCATGCTCCGCCTTCAGAATCGCGCTTGAAAGGCGTCGCTCAAAGTCGAAACAACCCTAAAGGCAAGTATCTCACTCACTTGCCATACGAGACAGCTTAGCCTTCACTCGGAGGAGCATGTCCTTAGCCTGCTTCAGAACTTCCTCAACCTTCTCACGGCGCGCCCTCTCAACAGTCAGCTCATCCTGAGCTAGCATCGCCTTGGACCTCTAGACCTCCAAGGCTGAAGTAAGAACCTCCACCTTAGTCGTAAGGACAGGAACCGCCTTGACCTGCTGGACAAGGCCCTACATCTACATCACAAACAACTAATGAGCTAAGCACAAACACATCACCAAAAAGGGATAGGCCGAAAATACTTACCCCATGAAGCACCTTGAGAGGGTCGCCCACGGCGTCCTTTATCTTCCGAACTTGGTTAAACAATCCCTCCTCAAGTGGCGCAGTCCCATCCACACAAGGAACTGGGGGATCCTCCTTACCACATGAAGCAAGAATATGAGAGGTTAGCTACAAAGTAACAACGCTGCAAGGAGATTAGAGTTCAAAAACTCACCTGTTGTCCCAACATCGTTTGAACTCACCTGTTGTCCCAACATCATCCTCCAAGATCTCACAAGCCAAGGCAAATTCAGAAATCTCCTCCTCGTCGGCAAGAGCCTCCGGTCCACTACACGCACCTCCATCAAAAGAAAAGACAAGGCTATCCACATGCCCAAGTCCCAACAACCTCTCAAAATCCTCAATCTCGTGCACAGCAGGAGGGAGGACATCGACAGAAATGCTTCCATCTAGAGCCAGGTCGATCGTCTCCCTCATGCTTCTCAGTGTTGTACAGTCCTATCAGCTGATTCGCCCACTCCACCGTCATCTCGTGAGGAAAAGCGGTTGGAAAGAAAGTGAAGAGGAGTACAACATCCCTAATTCATAAGGAAAATACAAGAAAAGAACACAAGAAGCCGATATACTCACGCTCATAAGAAGTGTGCAAGTCGTCAGGGATCCCTAGCTCCTTCCGGTGTGGTCTCATCATGTAGCAGTCTGCCATGACCATCTCCTCTATAATGTCCCTGAAGCTCCGCTCACACCTTACCGCCCTGATCTTGTCGATCTTAGTACTCTTCTCCGGGGCCAAGTCCCCCAGGAATATCTCCTTGCGACCCCCCATGGCCCTCATTTCGAGGCACCCCACTAGTGTGGTAAAGACAAGAGCCAGAGAGGCGAAGATAGAACCATTGGAAATCCCATTTCTGCCACACACTAGTACAGAACCCCTTATTAGTGGCGTGCCAAAATCCTTATTAGTGGCGTGTGGGCAGCACGCCACTAGTATCACGCCGGTGGTAATTAGTTACTAGTGGCGTGCTATTCACACGCCACTAGTAACACACATACTAGTGGCGTGCTCCCCTCCACACGCCACTAGTAACGAATATACTAGTGGCGTGCCCCTTATTGCCCACGCCACTAGTAAGGAAACTCATTAGTGGCGCCTCTCTTGCCCACCACGCCACTAGTAAACATTTTCCGAGTTTAAAAAAAATATTACTAGTTGTTACTAGTGGCGCGCCCTCTTCTGCACACGCCACTAATAATGCGTATACTAGTGGCGCCCCTCTTGTACCACACGCCACTAATAGCAATTTTCTGAGTTAAAAAAAGTTATTAGTGGCGTGTGTTTCTTCCCACACGCCACTAGTATATTCTCAACTAGTTATCAGAGGCTGCCGCGGCAGCAAAAACCGCCGTTTCAGCTACCGCGGCAGCATTGCGACAGGGCGACAGTGGTGCAGAGGCTGCCGTGGCAGCAAAAACCACCGTTTCTGCTGCCGCGGCAGCAGTGCGGCAGGGCGAAGGTGCGAAGCCGTTGCTGCCGCGGCAGCAGTGTGGCATGGCGACGGTGCTGCAGAGGCTGCCGCGGCAGCAAAAACCGCCGTTTCAGCTGCCGTGGCAGCAGTGCGGCAGAGCGACGGTGGTGCAGAGGCTGCCGCGGCAGCAAAAACCACCATTTCTGCTGCCACGGCAGCAGTGCGGCAGGGCGACGGTCATTCAGAGGCTGCCGCGGCAGCAAAAACCGCCGTTTTAGCTGCCACGGCAGAAGTGCGGCAGGGCGACGGTGGTGCAGAGGCTGCCGCAGCAGCAAAAACCGCCGTTTCTGCTGCCACGGCAGCAGTGCGATAGGACAACGGTGTGTAGTTGGTGCCGCGGCAGCGGAAACCGCCGTTTCTGCTGCCGTGGCAGCAGTTCGGCAGGGCGACGGTGCTAAACCTATCTAGTTCTCAGGTCAGGCCTCTTTTTCATGCTTAAAGTTGGATTACAAAAGAACATTAGAAATTAAGGAGAAGAAAGAAAAATAAATCTAAGGAAAATAAACTCTCAATATACAAACTATGCATCTGAAAAAGAAAATAGTCGAGTTTGGTAAAACGTTAACACAACGACAATGTGCATATACACAACAAGCCCATCATCGTCACTCTCGTTTAACCTAGCTAGCGCTCGCTTCGGTTGTATTCGGAACTAGCGCGGCGAGCGTCTGCTACCGACTTGTACAAGTGCGAGAGAGAGAGGATTTGGGGGAGAGCTAGCTAAGCATTAATGGAGGAGAGAGAGATAGTTAATTTAATTCATGGGAGAGGGTGGAGGGAGAGAGAGTAGATCTAGCTAGTTAGGGCTTAATTATATTAATTAGCTAGATCTACCTAGGGCTAATTAGCTAGATATAAAAATGTGCAAGGTGTAGGGGAGTTGGAGGAGAGAACAAGGGGAGAGGAGGAAGAGAAGGGAGAAGAAGTGGTGAGGAGGAAGAAGGATAGAGGGGGGCTCTCACGTGTGTACAGCTCAATTATTGGTCGTAATTACTAGTGGCGTGTGGGCTAGAAGGGCACGCCACTACTAAGGCAGTTACTAGTGGCGTGTGGTCCCGAGACCACGCCACTAGTAATTTCTCCCGAACCACGGTTGGGCCCCACTTACTAGTGGCGTGTGGGCTAGAGGAGCACGCCACTAGTAAGCCAGGTACTAGTGGCGTGTGGTCTCGAGACCACGCCACTAGTAATTTCTCCCGGACCACGGTTGGGCCCCACTTACTAGTGGCGTGTGGGCTAGGGGAGCACGCCACTAGTAAGCCAGGTACTAGTGGCGTGTGATCTCTAGTCCACGCCACTAGTAATTTCTCCCGGGCCACGGCTGGGCCCCACTTACTAGTGGCGTGTGGGATAGAGGAGCACGCCACTAGTACTTTGTTATTAGTGGCGTCTGTCCGGAGTGGCACGCCACTGATAATCTAGGCAGATACCAGTGGCGTTGCTTTTTGGTGGAACGCCACTAATAAGGGGGTTCTGCACTAGTGATAGAGGGGATTTGCACTTAGAGGGCATGATGGGAAACTCCTCGGTGAAGCCTGAACAGAGCCGTAGGAAGATAATACTGAATGCATTCTGGGTACTATCATCAGGGGTCCTCCTGGGCTGCATATCTACATAGAAGAAGTGAAGGAGCAGCTGCAGGGAGGGGTCCTCTCCCAAGACCGTCTCGCTCAGCCACCTGAACATATTCAGCCTCAAAATGGTGGATGGGTGTAACTGCGCCAGCTCGATGCCGTGAGCTTTGATGAACTCCATGATGAAGGGGTGAACTGGCACACATAGCCCAGCATGAAACCAAGAGGCAAACACCACCACGGCCTCCTGGTGCCTCCCTACTATGTAGCGCTCCTCGTGAGGGTTGGGGACAATCCCATGCCCGCGAGGCATGTACCCCACCTCCTCCAACTATCCCAAGTGCTCGGCGTCCATTAGAGTCGGCTTCAGAAGGTCATGGTATAGGTAGGGCCCGAGGGACGGCTCCATGGCAGGCACCCGATCCCCCTTCGTCTCACTCAAAGACTTTCTCTTCGCCGCACCTTGCCCTGAGAATGACCTTCAAGCTTGCTTGTCGACTCCCTCGCCTGAGGAGCCTCTCATGAGCCATCTCTCCTGCAAAAAAGAAGGAAGAAGCAATGAACATACATATATTGTATATATGTGTGGTTGCGCAAGACACCATGCATAAAGGGAATAGACGCTAGGGAAGTCACAAAATAGGAAGGCCTAACAAAAAGGAAACAGTCGGTACCCGAAGCCTTAGGACTCAAGGAAAAAAACAAAGATAAAAGTCCCTTGGGCCAGCCTCCTAGCAGCTGCACCAAGCCTACCCGCATGCCCTGCCACAAAGCAGGCCTCTCGCACCTCCCTAGACCGAGCATGGCCCACCAGATAAACCACAGCACGCGCAAGTGGGCCTCCCCCGCTTCGGTGTACGAACGCAGAACAATAGGCGTGCCCCACACAAAGACAGATGGGCTAGACCCTCTTGCTCTCTTCTGACCCATGACAGCAGATGAACACATGAATTGTGGCCACAAATGCACAGGAAGCGCCAAGGCCCATTTAACCTAGCTCGGGAAAACCGGGAAAATGGTTCACTCCCAACTGCGACTGGCACCCGACAATTTCGCCAGTTTGGTCCACCGGAGATATGACAAGAACATATCCGATGGATGTGACTCTAGAACGAGTGCATGAGGAGCGCTACCAAGTACTGCCTCCCTCCCTTGGCCACCAGCATCCCCCCACAATACACGCAATGGGTGGAGGGCCCTCTCCGTTCAAACAATCACCGGAGCAATGCCCACGGCTCCCATCTCCGGCCACATCGGATAATCATCTACCTTCCCCTGTGAACGTGCCGTCCTTACCTACCGAACAGCACCTGCACCTTTCACATGCATGGATAAAGAGCCACCAAGAGCACCGAGATCCCCCACGTCCGTCGGTCGACCCACGCCTGGGCACAGGCGAGTGCATCATGGGTCGGGTTGCAACTGCACCCCGCCACGACACCAGAAGAAGGATGCATACGGGACTCTGGGGAAGCAATGAAGAGACTAACCCCGTCAAGGACACGGAGCCACAGGCGTAGCACTTTTTTGGGGGATCAGCTGGAGGCACAGGAGACAACACTGGAACCCGGCTGGCTGCCGAACGGTGTACCCCCATCGCGACTTCATACGTGCAAGGGAACTCTACTTCTCTCCCAGTTGCTTACTCCTCCTAGATGAAACCACGGTGTAGGGAGCCCCACCTCAAAAACCTCTAACCTTGTCGCCACCCTTGTTGCCGGTGAGTAGGTCTTCGGCAAACAAGGAGGCAGCTAAGTCGGGTGCGAGCTCAACAGTGGGTGGCGTTCCCGTTTTATAGAGGACAGTGGCCCCTCGGCATCTGCACCGAAGCACTAGATGAAAGCCACGCAATAGTACGAAGCAAATCAGTGACCTCTTGCTTTTCGCTACAAACCAATGGCGCCGAAAGTGCTGGATCAATGGCTTGTGAAGGAGGGAACCCTAAGGCCTTACCTTTTTTGGCCCGGGGAAGAAATGCTCCAACCATCCGATCTGGCAAGCGTGTCTTCGCAGGAGCCGTCGGATCTTCATAAAACAGCCATCCCCCGAGAAGCAGGCCACGTCTCGGCCCAGTCCGTGGCACGAAAAAGTGGCCGGTTGAGTTGCTCGCAGTGCTACTGTGAGAACCCTAGTTTTGAGTTAGTTGAAGAAGGTGTGAAGTGGAAGTCAGGTCAACTTGCGTTGCTGAGTTGACCCGATTCTATCGAGATATGTTGAGAGTTAGGTTGAGAAGGGGGAAATTGTTTGTGCATTCGCATCATTCATGGCATTCATCTCAAATATGTTATACACATGCTCTTACAATTGAAATTAAAACTTTATTAATCAGAGAAAATTTCAAATGTCTTAACACAACAATTATTGAGCACAAAAGTAAATGAAGAAGAAGAAAAGAAAATTACATGATGAAATGTCTACCTATACACCAATACTAACCCTAATCTTCGGATACGGAGCTGTAGAAGAACACCGAGTCGGAGGGGGGAGATTGGTTTTTGAGATGTTGGCGACATCCAAGGTTGTCGAGTATGTGCACTCGAGACCGTTGGAATTACACCGTTGTTGTAGGAGGCAAAGGTATTCGAAAATAGTATTTTGAAATATGTGTGGTTTCCACCAGCACAATTTCGCCAACGTCCGCAGGTTTAGTTGCAGGGGCAAAATAGTGCCGAGGTAGACCTAAATAATTTTAGTCTTAAAATAGTTTTGTAAAATAATTTTGTTCTTGAAAATGTTTGAGGGCCACGTGGCTAAGACCCTCATCGGACGAATCTAATATACATATATATATAGAGAAAAGAGGTGAGAGGATAAAATAATTTTATTTTTCACCTATACTACACTGGCTCCAATGGATTTTATTTTTAGAAAAGATTTTGTAAAAATCAAAACTCTGAAGATAAAGCTGATCCATCGAATGAATTATCCAACAAGCCACCAAGATTTACTAAAGTCAATAGTTCAGCTCAGATAAGGCAGCCTTCCATCGAATAGTTAGCCAACAGGGTCAAAAATTCCTTAGCTCTCAAGGCAACCAAATAGTAGTAGTCACCTCCTAGTGACACCACTGAAACAGAGGCAGTAGGAGGTGGCAAAAGAATTTCCACCGAAGAAGCCTAGAAAGGCTTAGCTTATATAGAAGCAAGGCAACCAGAAAAGTAGAATAGTAGCACTAGTAATCCATCCGAAAGCAGCACTCTAGTATCAATAGTAGTCAAGCCACAGGAGCTCATCAAGAGCAGCAAGGTGCATGTAGGAGGAGAAGGCCACCAAGACCTTAAGAGGAGGAGTAAGGGAGTGAAGAACCTACCAGTAGGTATAGGAGCAAGTCCAACAGACCAAGGAGGCTAGCTCACCTTATCTAAACCAATACAAGGTAAAAACCATCAAAAGCATAACCTGACATATACACGCATTTTAGCATGATAATAGGACCTTCAGATTTAATTTCATCATAAGGTTTCCTTAGGCAACTTTGGTAATAACCTGTTCTTACCAGATTTATTATTCACCTTTCTCAAGTCTTCTCAGAAAACATCACAGTATACCAAGGCAGCAAATAGACAACTTTATAGTGTATCTATTCTTATCAGTTTTGAGCACCAAGGAATATGCAAAATACTTCAGATGCAAACATCAATATACTTAGCTAAGAAAGCAAGTAAAGTTTTTGTTCTTATCAGTTAAAAAATGTATACATATATATACCAGATCAAGTTAACATCTGTTCTTCAGTCAATAACCGAAATATATGTTTGTACAAAAGACAAAGTAAGTTAAGATCAAGTAGTATATGTTCTTATCAGTGCGTAAAGCAACTATGTCACGCTTATGCAAGAGTTTCAGATGTTGAACATAATTACAAGTTAGCCAATACCAAGTGTAGCATATGTTCTTCAATTTGACAAGTATAGGGCACATATCAACCAAAACTGAGTCAAATGCATAAGCATTAGTAACCAAATAGGGCATCCAGTATGGGGAATTCAAGCCAATAGTTTCAACATTAACTAATTAATCAGGATTGATTAGGCAGTCGAAGCACACCACAAGCATCAAAAAAATGCTAAGACAAAAGTAAACCCTAAGCATGAGGAGGATGAGTGAAGAGGAAGAGGGGTTAGGACTTACCGAAGAGAAGAGACCGGCGGCATGGACAACCCCACCATGCCACCAGCGAGGGGCGGGCCCAGCAGAGCGCCGCCGGAGGCAGGCTACAACTCTGGGCCACGAGCCACCTCGGGCGGCAAGGCGAGGCGACACGACGATGGGGGCGACCCCAGCGACGGGCGCGGAAGGACCAAGACAACGACGCTAGCAACCGAGGCTGCGAAGCACATGCGCTTGGGAGGAGAACCCGCCTGAGGCGGTGGCGCGCGCAAGAGAAAGAAGGAGGTTCCGCATCGGCGGGGACGGCCAAGGGCCGAGGCGACCGAGACACCAGGGGGAGGAGGCCAAGGGCCGGACCCGAGGCGGAGGTGGTAGAGGTGGCGGCGGCAAAAAAGGGGGCTCGGGAAGAGCCGGTCGGGCACAGGGCATTGGGGCGTGAAGAGGTAGAGATGAAAATGAGAGTAAGAAAAGAAAATTAGGGGAAGAAAGGGGGCACCGGGATGGGCCTCTTGGGCTGGCCTTTTCTTTAAAAAAAAGAAAAAAGAAGAAAAAAGGAATAAAGAGTTAAAATCCAATTTCTGTTACTCTTTCTTTATCACAGAAAATAAAGTTAATTTAAATTATTCTTTTCTTTCCAAAAGAGAAATGAAGAAATAAAAAGGGAGTTAAGATATATATGTATTATATATACAAACTTTCTGAAGAGTAGGTTAAAATTTTAGAGTAATTCCTTAAGTTAAAATAATTTCTTGGAAAGAAACTAAGACCTATCAAGAATTGTAAATTATTCTAATTTAAGTTTAAAATGTTATTCTTCTTTGGAAAATAAGATTAAAACCTAATTTAGCTTCTTAAGTAAACATAATTAAAGCTTAGTTATCCCTTTATAGTACTCCTAAATCTTCAAAAGAATGTTTAAAGGGTTTATGTCTAAATTTCTTTAGAATAGTTTAATACACACATCTTATGCATACCATGCCATGTCATTTGCATTCATACTTGTAATTTCACTGGATTAGTACTTATTGGACTATATATTGCTTTTTCTTCAGAAACCGGAGTTCAGCCAGCAGACCAGTCGAACTCCATTACCTATCTGTTACCAGGCAAGTCCAGTTCTTGTTCATATCCGTTGAGAACGTTTTACAAAACTTTCCTTCTTGTCTATAACATAAGCAAAATAAAAACCTATTTTCTAAAGTGAATCAACTGTGGAATTGTTGATCGTCGGTTTTTGGGCATGATCATGGTGGGTGGTGAAATCCTGAAAAGATGCCGGGGGCACATTGGAAGGCGAATTTTATCACACGGGTTTGTTCATATAAGGTTAAAGTAACCAATGATCGGTTGTGCTTAAGCGCAGTAGTGATCGCGCATACCACATACCTTGTATGGGTAGGGCTGAGCCAAAGTACATTTGTCATAAGTCATCCTTGTATGGGCAGAGCTGAGCCAAAGTACATTTGCCATAAGTCATACTCCCCTAGGAAAGGAAGACCTCAATGGTTGGATCTAGAGTATCAACTGTTGGGAAGGTGGTGTTAGCCGTTGGGTAACCACAATACGTTGGATCTAGAGTATCAACATGAGATTGGTAGTTCTGGCCTATTGTGCGAACTACAACGCGGGGTATGACTGAGCGAGTGGTGAAATGGCTCTGTGACTTTACAATCTGGTTGTCCATGTGACGACGTGGATGCCACAACTATTGGTCGTTTGTGAGTGCAGTTGCGCACCTATGCAGAGTGTAAGAAAGTGTGGCTGAGTCACTCCATGTTTCTAGTTGGAACTGTAAACACGACAGGAAAGGGATCCATCAGGGATCCTAGCAGCCTATGAGACATGAGATCATAGTCTCTTAAAGTAAAACTTGACTCTCTCACCTTACAAAATTGCATTGTTTTTGGAGGGCAGTGCTGTTCTCAGTAGATAGTGCATCAAACACCTTCTTGCTATTCCTGGACTTGTTTAGTATCTTTTGTACTCATCCCCTCTATTCTAATTCCTTTGATTGGACTGTGAGCCAACGACAGAGACGAAGGTGGTGTACATCGAGGTCGAAGAAGAAGCCCCCTAAAGAGCAGACGTTAATGAAGGAAGACGAATGTGTCTATTACTACATCAAGTACCAAGACGAAAATGCCCTGAGTAGAAGAGTAGGTCGTGTGAGGCGAGAGTTGTAGATAAGGCTTTTGCTGCAACCAAGTGATAATAGTTTTAAATTCCCCGTACTTTTGGGAATAAGTTTGTAAGACTTAATGTTGTACTTCGAGTTTGTAAATTAAGTTTGTAATCTATGGACCGTTGTAATGTTTCTGATGTGCTACTCTGTATGATGTATTGTGGATAAGAAGGCACTTTGTCTACAATATGTCAAAGACCGGCATATTATCTGAGGGATAATATGTGGGTCGCCGCAGCGGTGCCTTGGCGGGCTGACCTCGCGTGGCCCATAGGACCCTTGGAAGAATGGGCCGCACCCTGAGAGGCTATCCTACGAGGGAAAGGTCAAAAACTGGGCCTGGCCTCCTCCATAAACAGACACTCCCAACGGGCTAGAATTAAAGCTCAACGACCTTTGGTGCCTGCTCCTTTTCTTCGCTGTGTTTTCTCTTAAAACAAAAATAAAAAAAGGGCAGCCAAGGGGAAGGAAGAAACCAAGACATGACCAGAAGAAAAAAGCGTGCTTTTGGCATCTAGGATTTGACCTGTAGTCACTACCGTAACTACAGCTCAAGGGGACACCTGTTGGGGAACTAAAATACCCCTATGTGGGCCAACCCGTCTAGTCCTACATGGTGCTCGATGTGGGCACATCGGTGATCATTTGTATTTATCAACATAACTCTTTATGTTGGAAAGAAGCACTAAGCCTCATTGATAAATATTATCAGGTGGATTCAATTAACACTTATCTTATACACTTCATATATCAAGAGGCAGAGTTACTACTTTACTTCTATGATATGTGCAGGACACATGTTGAGCTATACAAGTCCAAAGTGAAGATGAGATGTGCTGGCATCCAGCGGGAGGAGAGAGAGGAAGGACTGCAACATAAGTCAAAATACACAAGCGTCTACATATATATTTGGAACGTATATCGAGTCTACTTTCCAACGAATCAAACGGTGCATGATTTGGAGCTTTCTAGAGAAAGTTATGGACATGGAAGTAAAGGTTGCACGAGCTGTCTCAAACTGCACGCAAGAATTGACATACTTGAAGAATCCGGAGCTTATATGGCAAGTATTGGTGGAACTCTATACTACTACAACCATCCAAAGGTTACTAATGCCATCCTTATGTGGTTCCACTCGGATTTGGGGCGAAAAAGGCAAGGAAATAGAAGATGGAAAGAAGTGGGGTTGATTCGAATTCGGCTCGGATCAGCCAGGAGGTCCGAATTTAAAACAGTCATAGTTTCCTCATACGAACTCCAAATTAGGCAAATGAGTACTTGTTGGAAAGCTAATTCCGAGCACTTTCCAATGAGTATATGCTCGTTTATAGATTCCTTTTGGTCTGTCCGCGATCATCACAACTAGTCGTCGGTTGTATCTGTGCTTTTCCAAATAGAGTCCTGTAACTTAGGGAAGTTAAGGTTAGGTTGGATTTCGACCCTAACACTAGAGATGACGTCCTAGAGTCTATATATACTGCTGTACTCATGGCTTTTAGCCTCAGACCACTTTATGCATAAGGATTGAAATATAACTATTGCTTGTTCTTTCAAACCAGCGTTCATGCGAGGATAGCTGAGAGAGAATAAGGCGATTGTGTTTGTTCTGCAATTCAAGGTCAAGCTATCGTTCCGTTGGGAATTGGGGACTTGGCGATCGTTGCTCGTGGTCTCGCGACGATCATCTACCGGTGTGTTTGGGTGTTTTCCGAAGAGTTGAGGGTTCGTGCATTGGCGCGAGTGTTCAGCTAGCGAGATCATCTATTCATACCATTTATCCACGGTTCCTCGCCGAGAAGATCGGGCCACCCCATATCAGTGCCTACATGGCAAAATGACAAATCAACTCAAGAGAAAGCCTAGTCAAAAGGAATAAGGTGCATGAGAGAGTTTAGTCCATAATAGACCATACTCTCCACCTCAAAAAAAATCGAAGCGTTGCATGTTATTGAGTGTATGGCGACTTTCTCGTAAGGCCGTCGTACACGGCCCATTACTACTGCCCTCTGATCGTCGAGCTCTTGACACCCCCTCTTTTGTGTTGTTTTTATAATGACAATAGGTAGTTTTGTTGTTCCATTAGCAGTTGTGAATTGTTTCACTATTTTTTCCTTCTAATATTTCTGAGTTGTTCGACTAGTTTTCTATGTTTGCTTCATTAGTGGTTATGAATTTTTTTGGTTTAGTTTTCTGTTTCATTTGTAGATTTTTACTTAATTTATTTTTTATTTAACTAATAATCATGATTTGTGTCATTAGTTATTATTTTTTGTTTTGTTCTCCTAGTTTTATGTTTTTTTGCGCCACCGGGAGTTATGGATTGTTCCACTAAGTTTACTTTTTTGTTCCTATAGTAATTGTGGATTGTTTCATTGTTACTCTTAATTTTGTCTCGTTAATTTCAATTTTCATTCTGTTGAATATTTCCATAGCACTTCCGTTTTGTGATCTTTCAACAAGATTCATGTAATCGTTCGACAAATGGGTGCGCATTTTGATTCTAATCCATCCACGTGCATGTGTCTTTCTCGACAAATGAGTGCAACTTACACGAAGTATTTTGTGATTTTCCGTTGAGCTGTGCGTGACATTGAGAGAGAAACATCAAATGCAGCACGGCTCGCTGCTGGTAAGATAAAGTTGCTCCGATCGCTAAACATTATCACGCAATCATTAGTCCTGCTGGTCGTAGTGTGCATATTGTAGTAGGTTTTCTTGGGTTCGAAGTCCGAGTGCTATTAAAATTTTATAGCAAGCAAGGGAAATCTGGGCCGAGGATGCGCCTTATGTCATTCGTGGGCGTACAATTTTTGTTTCATCTCGTACGGATAATACCATACTGCTCAGCTACCGAAAACAACACGTATTCAAATAGTCAAACAGATCAAGTGGCACGTGCACTTTGGTAAAGGCCCAACTTAATGGGGCTGATCTTTACTCCTATATATATATATATAAAGATAAAGATAAAGATGTTAATTGGTGACAGCGGTTATAGCATAAATGGTAATATAATCTTTTTAAATATATAGTATATGTTTTTTAATCCATAGCAACACATGAGCACCGTGCTAGCATTGTACAATGTTGCATCCACATTGACAGCTTGAGCCTAGAATGAACTCTCCACATCTAATCAGCCCAAAAATTGTTAAGAACGACTAACATTTCACTTCTCCACAATTCACCCCGGAACAATTGATATGGTTAGTGAGCATTCCCCCAATTTAGTCAACCAAAAGAGAAAAGCACGCATTCTCATATGATTAAACTCTAGCAAAAGGAACTTTGGGAAGGAGAACCCGCTACCTCGCCAGAGCCTTGGGAGCACTGGATGGGGATCGGTAGGCGTGACCTTCCCCTGAGATGCGATGTTTGCCTTTGCCGGAAGGAGACGGAGAAAGCCCAAGAGGCACTGCACAGCGAGACGGCGCCGTGCGGGGAGACAGTAGAGAAACAGGAGGAGGAGGAGCATATGGTGGGGTTGGGCCGCGCGACGGCGACCGGAGGTGGCCGGAGCCAGGCGGTGGAGGGCGGCGGCCACGGAGACGATGACACCATGTTCTGCGCCGGCGCCGGCGCCACGTCGCGGCGTTCGGTGGGGCGCTCGTGGGTGGAGAGGTAGCGCGTTGCTGTCTCGGTTGGGAAAGCCGATGGATATGCCCGCGTAGGCCGTGTTGTAGTTGTGCTCCAGCTTGGTCATTGCGACTTGAGAACGCGAACGTTTTCACCGAAAATTTCATGGTGATTCGTTCAAGTGACAGGGGAGGTGTAATTCTCCGTGAGTTGCAAACGAGCGAGCAAAATTGCACTCCTAGCCCAGCAGCCCCAGAAAAGATCTGAAAATGTAATTGTGACTGGAGTGCTTTCCTAAAAGATCTGAATGGTGGTGATCCATTCAACCCTACTAAATCTGTCAATTATCGTAACTGTCGTCTATTCTATATAGTAGATATATTATCACGATATTTTGATTACAGTTGATTCGATTCATATATATTTTAAGATAATAATTATTTAGCACAAAATTAAAAACCATGATGGCTTAAATGTTTGAACAACTTATGTTATATATATATTTTTTCCATAGCAATTCACAAGTATTTAACTAGTCTGTGGAAACTCCCCAACTTAATGGGCTGATCTGTGGAAACTCGACGGAGCCCACAAAACCTTGTACTAGCTAATAGGCCACTGTGGAGTAGTAGCTAATAGGCCGGATCCAATGACATCATTGGAAAGTATAGCTAATAGGCCGGATCACAGGGCCTACCCGCGCGGTGCACCAGCCCTGCCAGCAGAAAAATGGCGCATGGCGGCCCAACAACCTACGTCAGCAGGCAAGTGCGTATGTGGCGAGCGCCGAGCAGCACTTCCGTTTCTCTTCCTCCGTTCCTCCGTCTGGTGCGTACTGCGTTACCAGAACCAGAGCGATCTGACCGGCCTCTGGGACTCCGAGCAAACCCTAACCGCCGCCGAGGAGAGGGAGAAGAGTTGGACGTGCGATCCGGTCGAGGCGGCGGAGGAGCATGGAGAGCTCGTCGCCTTCGGTGCCGTTCCCGCTGCTGCAGGCGCCGGTGGAGAGCACGTACCGAGCCTGCACCATACCCTACCGCTTCCCCTCCGACAACCCCCGCAAGGCCACCCCCGTCGAGATCCAGTGGATCGACCTCTTCCTCAACTCCGTCCCCTCCTTCAAGTACCATCGCCGGCCGAGAATTTGAGTTCTCGTAGCGTTCCATTCCTGCGGCAATTTTCAGTCAGCTCCTCTTCTTCTCCTTTTGCAGGCAGCGGGCGGAGAACGACTCCACAGTGCCCGACGCGCCCGCCAAGGCTGAGAAGTTTGCCCAGAGGTACGCCTGATGTATCAATTTCTTCCTGTTGGACATCTGGTAGTGGTCACTTACCAGTATCAGATTGCGCACGTTGCTACATTAGAACTCAAGATACTGGTTGTAAAGGTAAAAGTTAGTGGAGGAAGGTACTAGTTTGTTAGCCCTGGAGGTAGTATAATGGATGAATGCACTATTTTTGTCTACTGGGGTTCGGGTTTGGATGCATTTAAGTACCGAACCCCTCCAAAAGGACTCTTAAATTGGGGGTGAGTTTGACTAGTTTCCTGTTATGGCGGCTGTGTTGCCAGTTTTTGCCATGTTCTGCGACTAAATCATCACGCCATTTTTAGGCCCCTAGAATTGGCAATTAACTTCCCCCTTTCATTCTCCACAGAAAGTTGGACCTGTATTTTTAGCCAACGCTTTGCTGTCGATGGGATTGTCTTGTTTAGTTTGTGACCAAAGAACTTTTTCCATGCTAATGCCTTGATCGTGCCAACAGTTTGCATGGTATCCGCAGTATAGCAAGCAGAGACAGCACCTTTGTTAACTGTTGGCATGACCAACCTGTTGGAACAACCAAAATTTCTTTATCACAAATCAAATTCTTGCTAAATTCATTTGATAACTATTGGTAAGAGACGGGTCCCCTCTTTGCATAGAGAGAGGGAGGATTCACTGCCAATTGTTAGGTCCTGAAAACGGCCCGATGATTTTGCAAGTAGACACGAACCAAACAATAACTAAATTCCATGGGGACTTACTGTAATCGGTATAACAGGTAGGTTGGTTTGTGTCCAACATGTGCCAATCCAATTGGTGATACTACCAATACGATGGCATGGTTATAATTCTATAGGTTATGATCCAAACATCTGCCAATCCTGTTGGCAACCAATTGGTGGCAAGATTCACAAGATCCATTTGACATGGAGAGAGGGAGTTGGTCATCAGTTGTTTGACAAAAACAACCCAAATTATTTAGACATCCGATGGGGCAAAATTTGTCCAAATGGGCAGGGGCTGAGCTTAGTGAGGGCCAATGTTGGCCATGTCCTCCCTCTCTCAATGCTGTAAGCCCTTGGAGAAGTATAAGAGAAAATTACATCTATAGCACAAGTCTCAGCTCGGTACCAATAAAGAGCACAAACATTTCTCACCTCACATCTGTAGGGCTGTCAAGGAGCCGACCTAGAGCAAATACAGGTAGGCTCGGCATAAGCTCAAGCCGAGCTAGAATGAGCTTGGGCCTGAGTTTATCTTTGAGCTTGACGCTATGCTCAAGCTTAGCTTGGTTGAAGTTTGAGTAGGCTCGAGCTTGGCTCGTAAAAGCTCGATAAGAAAGCAGAAGAAAAATTTAATACATATTGTTTAACACAGCACAAGAAATTAATGTTTGATCTTGCCACAAGAGAGCAAGAACACACACATTTAGCTTGACAACAATAATTCATACTCAGATCAGATCAGAAGAGCATGGCTGCTCACCTTGGTAAAAGATGCAGAAGAGACTTTATGGATGCAACTATGAACAATCAAGAACATCAGGATCAAAAGTTCATCAAAACACAAGATTCACGGAGAAGATCCTTGCTGGCGCCTAGGTGGGGCATGAGGAACCGTCTCCATTGCCTAGGAGGAACAAGAGGGTGCGAGGAGGGTTGCTTCTCAGCGTAAGTGGCAGCATGGTGCGGTGGTGGAGGATGAAGAGGAGAAGAGACATGTTGGGTTGTGCCATCGTGGTCAACAGGGCTAGATGAGAGGTGGCGATGGAGCAAGACTTGCCTGAGGTACAAGGGAGTCGTGAATGGTAACTAGGATAAATTGGGACTTGTAGCTCAGGCTTGGGCCGAAGTGAAGTTTCAACGTTGGCTAGGGAAGGCCTCAGTAAACTATGCATGTTAATGGCCTGGCCTTAGCAAATTATGTAGGAAATTGTGTAAACGAGCTCTCATGAACCGAGCTCGAGCATCTCATTAAACACTTTTGAGCTTTGGTACAGGCTCGAGCTTAGCGCATCATGGGCTCGAGCCGACCTCAAATTGAATAGCTTGTCAAGTCAGAGCACAAATCAAACATAGAGTTTCCATCCATGGCACATCCGTCAATAGGGACTAACCGTGTTAGGTTTAGACCGAATTGCCCTTTGTCTTTGGCCGTGGCTGGCTATTGTCGTGATGCGGTTGCCCTGCTGCTTGCCTTTCTCACTGCACCTATACTGAACAACTTCTTCCAAACAAAAGGCATTAAGATGCATATGTATATGTACACGTATATGTAGTATATGGAGCATTAAAAAAGCAATCATCACGTATATGTAGTATATGGAGCATTAAAAAAGCAATCAGCTAAAAGTTCCAAGTTCCACCACATAATTGAGATAGCAAATGAACTGGAAGGAGGTAGCGCTAGCTTTTGGGTTGAAGAGCGAGAGTGATGCTGGGTTTTGGGTCAAATAATTTGCTTGGTCGAGTCATGGGTATTGAGGTAATATAACATGTTCACTTTTTTTTGTTGAAAAAACAAAATGATAATTGTAACAGAAGTTAACGGAAGTGCTATGGATGGAAATGATGGGTTTGCTTTGTACTATATATTGGAGATGGGAAACCTGTGCTATAGGTTGAGTTTGTTCTAGTATTAAGAGTAAATTACTCAAGACCACAACTTCAGGGTACCTTATGTCACTTTACCACATCTTTTGGACTTCTTTCACAAAACCACAACTTGTTGTCTAATCTTTCACAGATAGCCCAACCGGCCACTTTGGGGCGTTTGATGGCAAAACTGACACAGGAGGCCCACTTGACAGCGCTTACGTGGCTGCTTGTGTCGAGTCTATGTTGAGGTGGACGTGGGCCCCATCTGTCAGCCTCTCATCTTCTTTCCCATCTCTTCTCCTTCTTCCTGTTTCCTTCCTCTCCACGTCCCGAACCAGTCCAACGCTAGTTCTTTGGTGGACCGTGGACATGGCCAAACTTGGGCGTCGTGCCATGCCGCCACTCGTCGATGCGTGCACGCAACGACGCAACCAATCAAACATATTCGTGCCCCTCGAGCCACTCCAAAAAAGTGTCGGAGAAATCCATGCGCCCGTAATTAAACCTTGCCAGAATCTTACCTCCATTTCGTTCTTTATCCCCATCCCCAACAAAACACGTCTGAAGCGTCAGTTTGCAGTTGAACACCACAAGTTCCTCCCATCTCAGACTCTCACGGCACGGAGGTTGAGTAGTAGCATTGCTAAGTATGGAAGCCATGGTACTGGAGTAGAGTAGGAGCGGTCTCAAATGAACACAGCGCAGCACCGCCTCCTTATATAATGTGGATCAACAATAACCCAAATATTACTAGCAGTCGAAAGGCCGTTGGCCAAAATGGCACTTTATCCATATGTGTGAAACCAGCTACTAGAAAGAGCCTGACATTTTATTATGTACATCTTGCTGTGTGGTAAAGATACACTGCGATGCTTGAGGAGTTGAAGAAGAACCCAGAGAGCAATGGAGGACCTCCTGACTGCATTGTAAGATGAGTTCTTCATTGAACAATGAAAGATTTTTTTTATTACTTATGCTCTAACGCTTGGAATGGTTCTCAAGCATCTCTGTAGGCTTCGTGAGCTAATCCTTAGAGAATTGGGGTTTAAGGATATCTTTAAGAAGGTTAAGGTAAGTTCTAACGAAAGTTTTCCTGTCTAGACTAATACTTTGGTCATTGTTGTCATAAGTTGTGGTCATAACTGTCTATGGTCCTTTGATGATTCAATTCTTCATGAGTAGGATGAGGAGAATGCTAAGGCTATGTCACTGTTTGAGGGAGTTGTTCAGCGGAATGATGAAATTGAAGACAATGGGAAACGAGCAGAGAACCTGATCCGTGGAATCTTAGCAGGAAACATATTTGATTTAGGATCTGCACAGGTATGTATTCTCACTTGCATTAATGTTTTATTGTCATGGAACTTCAACAAGGGTTAACCTTATGTTTCTTTTGAACATCACTGCTTTAGTGTGAAAGGCCAGTCAACCTGAAGGCATGGAAACAATGAAATCATTTTCATTATTTCATTTTGAATCCTTTTGACATAATCTGTCTGTTGTCTTAACAACTCTGTTTTCTTGCTTTTTTTGAAGCTTGCAGAAGTTTTTGCTAAAGATGGTATGTCCTTCTTGGCAAGTTGCCAGAATCTTGTACCTAGACCTTGGGTTATTGATGACCTAGATGCGTTTAAAAATAAATGGACCAAGAAATCTTGGGAAAAGGTAAATTTATTAGTTCACTGTAAACTTATTGCAGCTAAGTGTCAAACTAGATTCCAGAGACAACCTGATATCGTATGCAAAGGGCCTGCTTTACTCTTCGTTGTGTAACTGGCTATAGGTTCAGTGACATTGTAGGTGCACATTGCACATATATTACTCTAAACATGGGCATGTACTATTTCAGCTCCTTTTAGTGTATATGAGCAGTTCTCTCTGTTGATCCTTTCAAAGAAAGTTCTTTCAAGTTTGTACCCGTGTATATCATTAGTCTTCTGGCTCCATCTACTCTAATAATGAAGGTTCTTAGTTGTTATTAACCTAGCTATAACTGTTTTGACATGTATTGTCTGCATTGTTAGTAATAAATCATTCTCTCAAATGTAGCTTGTAGCTTTGTTGATGGAATTTTTTATTTATGTATCTATTTTTATTATTTTGGGTTAGTAAACAACTCTTGATCGTTCACACATAAACTCCTGGTGAAGTCCATTAGTGCACAACTGGATCTAAACTATAATTACGCAATGACATTTATCTTTCTGTTGTGTATGTCTTTAAATGTTGACACTGTATGTTTGTATATCAACCAGCCTAAGTTTATACCTAGCTGAATCATTCTTCTATCATACACTGTAGGCAGTTATTTTTGTTGATAATTCTGGTGCTGATATCATCTTGGGCATATTACCATTTGCAAGGGAGTTGCTCCGACGGGGCACAAAGGTTTGTCTTCACCCTTTCATATTGCTATTGTTCTTCATTCAGAACTACTCGAGAATTTATGCCTGGACAAGAGTATACCTTGTTGTTTCTATGTGAGATCGTTTGCACGAGTAACATATTACTAACTATGTAGCTTTTAAGTAATCAAATGCGAGAAAGTATCTATAGAACATGTTCCACATTGAATCTATCCATGAGCTCTTAATTGAACTGAATGTGGGTGGTTTTTTTTGTGAAACTGCATTGTTGTTTAACAGGTAGGCTACATGTGAGATGTCCTATCATTTACATGAGAAACAGGGACAACCTGACAAACTTTTCATTTGCTAGAAGTCTTAGCTTAAATGTTAGCTTTTATCTCTGGGCAAAATTTTAATAGTTTTTTGTTTGGTTAGTGACTGCAAGTTGTCATCATATGTGTACAGGTACAGCTTGGAATTTTACTGTGACTAGCATAAGTTGTCCAAGATTCATGGATTTCTTCTTTCTATTAATAAAGAGTAAAGAATATAAATAAATAGCTGTCTTTGGTTGGTGCAGGTGATACTTGCTGCCAATGACATGCCTTCAATCAATGATGTCACTTACGCAGAGCTGGTTGAGATTATAGACAAGGTAACCCAGAAACGATGGTATATCATCTTTGATACAAGAATCTGACTTCCACTCTGCAATTATTTTCAGCTCAAGGATGAAAATGGAAAACTTTCAGGTGTGGATGTATCCAACCTCCTTGTTGCCAACTCTGGTAACGATCTGCCTGTAAGAATATCTTGAACCTGACTCTGTCATCCATTGTGGTGGCCTATAAGCTGTATTACATTATCTCAGATACTTAAATAGGTAACTGCCTCTTCCCAGGTAATAGATTTATCTAGTGTGTCGCCTGAACTAGCCTATATGGCAAACGATGCTGACTTGGTTGTCCTAGAAGGCATGGTAAGTTTGTTCTCAACATTTGCATCTGTTTACATTTGTACATCTTTTTGTTTGAAGGCCATCTACTATTTACATTTCTACCTGTTTGCTTCTTTACAGGGAAGAGGAATCGAAACCAACCTATATGCACAAATGAAATGTGACTCGATCAAGATAGGAATGGTGCGTTGTTCTATTCCCACTGTGATTATGTAATCTACATTGAAGAATATCCTGTTTTGCTCGAGATTATGATTTCAACATAAGTGGGTGACTTAATTTCACAAACTACTACTCCTGTGACGTTCCAGGTTAAGCATCCCGAAGTGGCACAATTTTTAGGAGGAAGGCTTTATGATTGTGTCTTCAAGTTCAACGAGGCCTGAGCTCTGGAGCACCTTGGCTACACTGCAATGGTTTCTCTCGTTGATAACTGGTGCGATGCTACACTAAACATATGCAAGTCCCGTCCATAATGATTGCAACGAAAATAAGCTAATATTCGCTTGTGGTAGTTCCAGTAATAGCAATTATGGAGCAGTTACCTCGTATTGTTATGCGAGCCTTTCTATTTCTGTGGCAGATATGTCAAAACAACCCCTTCTGCGTACATCGGCCATGCAAACAAGCCTTGGCTGGCAAGTTAGGCTGGCGCAGCGCTACATGCCGACATGGCAGTAATGCATTCTTCTCCCGTCTTCGGGCATCTCCAATGGCAAAGATGACAGTCTTCTCTTATGTTCATCTGTGTTATGTAGTGGTAGAGAAGATTGCATTCTCCAATAATATGTGTCTCTAATACTAGAGATATAATTTTAGACAAGCTATTTTTTCTTCACTCTCTTTTCTCTATGTCAATAAATATTAACTAATAGAGGGCTAACGTCATATTATTGAAAATGTCATATTATTGGAGATGTCGTTGTACTATTTGAGCACGGCGCCAGCGTTAACCGTCAAAGGGATCTGAGGATAGCTGGATTTGCAAGCCGGTCACCTGTCCGCGCTGGCGTGCATGCATAGTCTGGTTCCTCCTCGAAGCTAGTTACCTGCTCATCTTATCGTTGAGGGTGGCAGCGAAGTTTCCAACGGTTGTGGGTAGTGGGAGAGGCTAGGAGCATCTCCCATGTGAGCGGCAGCGAGGGAAGGTTTGTGTCCCACCGCTTCTTGCAACGCGATTCGTGCACGCAATTTTTGATCTCGTGCTCCTAATGTCCGGTTCTTGATCTCAGCCTCCTCGTTGCTCCGTTGCGACCTATGCAGCGCCATTACGAATTCATTTGCATGAATTCGGTGGAGTCGCGTAGCCGTTTCGTCTTCTCATTTTGGTTTGTGATTCCTTAATGTTGTGCTCCTAGTGTACGTTTTGGTTTGTGATTCCTTAATGTTGTAATGCGGCGGATGCTAGCTTGGTTGGTGGGATTTACAACCGGAGAACTCGGTCACAGGAAGAAGTTCATGCTGTCTAACATCGTAACATAGCGTCCAGCAACTTGTCTGACTGGCCTTGGCCTCCGTCTCCACCTGCCGCCTGGCCTGGTCTTGAGCACGCATTACGCACCTCATCCTTCTTTCCATGCGTGCCGCAGGGTTTGCTGAGAGTCTGAGACGAGACAGACAAAGCATGAGCCGATGCTGCTAGAGATAGAGTCGACTCCAGGACACGCAGCACGCATTAGCTGGCTCATGGTGTGGTGCTCCTGGAGCAGCGAACGGGTCTACGTGTGTCAGCAGCGAGATGACGAGTGGCGGCAGTGCCGCACAGCACCCACGGCCGGGAAGCGAAGGATAGGTCACAGTGGACTAGAATGCTTTGCGCGGTGCCACGTGACGCTCTAACGCCGCTCATCGTACCTATGGTTACAAAAAGAAAAAAAAATATCATGTCGATAATCCTAGTCATAGTCATCCATAGTAACTTTTCTTTTTTTCATCGGTTTGACTAACTCAAAATAAATTGCAAATGCACATACTTAAAATCGAGTATTAACTTTATCTGTTAAAATTTCTATAATTTTATGATGGTTATTTTAATTGACTTACATAACTTCTTCAATATAATATCATTAAGGAGAGCATAAGAGAATTCCTACCTATATCATTAGCCTAAATTGCATATGATCTACAAAATGTGAAACTATATTTATATTTGGGTGATATTTTAAATATATTTAATTGGAGAGAAAATATAAATATAAATATAAATATAAAATTTTCTTTTAAACTTTGGTTGAGCCCACTAAATCAATCGGCCACTTTTCCCATCTGGCTTAATGTGTTTGTCCCCCCTCTCTCTCTCTCTCTCTCTCTCTCTCTCTCTCCCCCTCTCCCTTGGCCTATTAGGCCTAAGTCCTACCGCACATCTCTCTCACTCCCTTACACTGCATCACCGCATCCCCTCTGCCTCTCTCGCACTACTGCCTTCGCTGCTCTGCTCTGGCCGACCGGCTCCCACCTCACGTCAACAGCGTTCCTGCTACTCGACTCCAGCCGAATCAACCGCCACCTCCTACACCTCACACATCTCTCTCTCTCTCTCTCAGGTCGACTATATGACCACGATCGACCCCCTCTATGCCCTTTGGGCAAGACATGGCACCATCATCAAGAACCTCTAACCGTGGTCCTCGTTGTCTCCTGTAGTGCGCCGGCGGGGATGGGGGCAGCGGATTGTGGAGGTGGGCCGCCAAGAGCCAGGGGTAGCTACGGGGGGGATCCATGGTGGTTGGGGTGTCGAGCTATGGTCGGGGTGAATCTCCTCAGTGCTTCGACTGGGAGGGCCACGGCGGCCTTCGAGGTGACCGATGGTGCAGCGCTGGTAGAGGCACAATGCGGCGCCGAGGCGCGCGCGACAGCGCAGTGATGGTCCAAGGCAGTAGGCGGCGGCAGAAGCGAGGAGGAGGATTGTGATGAGGATATGATCCATATGAATACAACCACTACTAACACTACTTCCACTACTTCCACCACTCCACTTGCTGACCAAGCTCATTTCAAGATGAACAAGAAAAGGATCAAGATTAGCAAGAGAAGATGCAAGAGGAACAAGGGAATATTCTCAAGTGATGATTTCAGGACTTTGAAATCACCATAAAGAGAAGGAAGGACCCACCCCCACTTTGTCAAGTTTCGGACAAGTCAAAAGCCCGTTGAACTCATAGGTGCTACGCCACCTTTGATTTACTTGGGCCCGAGGCCATGTAATAGAGGCCCACTAGTTTAGGTATAGTAGAGGAGTAGGAATCCTTTAGGGTTTTGGCCACCCCCAACCCTAAGGCTGGTCGACACCACCTCCTCTCCTATTTAAATTGGCCGATGCCCCTACCCCCTAGCACTTGGGTTTTGTTTAGTTAGAAGCCAGTCACGTTATTACTTCGAGTCCATCGATTGTGTCCAACGATCAATTGTCAAGACCACTTTCCAGAACCCCACATTATTTATTTCTTCTATATTCACAATTCAGATTGTTACTTTTACAATTCTTGCTTGTTCTTTGATTGCTTGCAGGGATTAGAACCTCATGTAGGTTGATCGTGCTATCGGGAAATGACAATAACCTACTGGAGTTGGTTTAGCAAATGCTAAGCCACATCGTCATCTCGGACTGTTAAAGTCGTCTCTACCAAATCGATATTCGTTCTCATCGTAAGATCAGGGCACCAAATTTTTTTACTAGATTGTACTGTTTGTTGCTTTTTTTATTGGTGACACAGGTTGTCTCCCCATAAAACCGCTGTTGTGGCATGGAATTGCTGCCGCGGCAAAGAATTCAACTGTCGCGGCATGCTTTTCTGCTGCTGTCGCTGCCATAGTTGAGGAGAAGAAGCATAGAAGAAGAGGTTGAACCCATCTAGGGCCGGCCAAGACCAGTGTCAATCAAGGAAATTCAAATCAGAACAAGAAAAGTATAGCTGAGTTGAAAAAGGAAACCAACTCCTTCAAGTTTGAACAATTTGCTTTTGGTTTGTCTTCCAAAATAGCAATAGGAGGTTTTGGGAGGCTTGGCCCTGGTCTCCACAACATATAAGGACGTCCCAGGAACAGAGTACATGCAAGAATTGAGAGGAAAGCCAAGGAAACTTCAATTTGGACTCGGTTTTCAAATTTGAGTCAAATTCGGACTCAAGAAAATAAATTTCCTAGAAAAATCTGAAGAAACTTTCAACAAATCAGGGATAACTCAAGGAGTCTATGGTTAAAATGTTAGCTCAATCTGGCACATGGTTCTCAAGTTCTAGTCCGCTGAAGCTTTGGGTCTCTCAAGGTTTCCTGCCGTGACACAGATTCTGTTGCCGTGGCAAACTTGCGGCAAAATCCTGATTTTTGTCTAGTACATATCTTTTGCTCCTTTGGGATTTTTATGAGGTATAAAAATTACAAATTAGAAAAAAGAATAAAAATCCACATGGAAGTCCATTGAAAAAAAGCTCAGAAATTTACTTAGTGCTTTCTAGTTGTCTCTTTTACTTCCATTGTTTCAATATCTGGGCTTAGTTAAATTTTGCCCATTCTAGTCTAAGTCCAGTAACACGGACTAATATTTTTGAGCATTTTTTGAACTCTGCGTTGCTATTTTGATCATTTGGTAACCTTGCTACTGACATAAAGCCTCCCAAGGTCCATTTTTCTATACCGTGCAGATATACGTTCACCTGGCAATCTCTTTACTCAATCTTTGGAGGTATTTGACAATGCTGGTTGCTGGCCAACACCTGGTGCATGACATCCCCCAAGATCCACCTAAGAATTTTGATTTGGCTTGAGTGTTGAGAGACTTGTAGCCGCATCCTAATAGTTGGTAGAAACAATGTAGTTGTGATATTGTTTCCTGACTTTTACTAACCATGAAAGGTTCCCGAGTTTGCAAATCTTGGGCCATCACCATAGTGGAGATAGACGAGCCATAAATTGAGACAAACACTCCTTCATCACCATAACCGAAAGTACGACTACCGCCACAAAAGGTACCACAACGTGAAAATGTACATGATCATGTTCCACCATGCCAATATTGAGGGTTGTAATAAGCCCGATTTCTATATTGATTGAGAATTAGAAATCAATGAAATATTTTCTAGCCTTGTTTTTTCTAAACATAAGAAAGTATGGACTGTTGTTAGTACATTCACTGACTTTGCTTCTATTTGGTGTGATGAATATTGTTGGTTATACCCTTATTATATACGTACTATTTAGGATGATTTAAAACTTGCTATGAGATATAGATTCTTACCTTCATAATATACATATAACATGTTCCAAAAATTATAATATTTACAACAAGGTAGTGCTACCATGGAAAAATACTACTTTGTTTCGCTATGATATAGAAGAATGTGAATAAGCTACCATGAAGAGACTTTGGAGAGGATTGAATCGTAAAATTTAGGATATACTTGTGCATAAGAAGTACTTTTCTATTAATCATTTATTTCATCTTGCTTGCAAAGCCTAACATGAAATAAAGAGATGATCTTTGTGCTAGCTGGAATTTCTCCTGCTAATTTTTTGTGCTATATTATGATGGATCCACATATGCCTTTGTCACATGCTAGAAATAAAATTGTTGAAATCACATTTGTGAGATCTTTGAAAAGTATTTATACCCTTGATTTTGGAGAGTATGGCGTAGACTTTCCCACATGTCATGACCTTGCCGATTTTAAACTTGGTGGCTTAAAAGTGAATAAAATTGTACGAATGTTTAATAATTTTGATATGACCTATTGGTGTTGATTATATGCGAAATAGATTGTTACATGATTTTTTAATGTTAATGCACTTATTTGCTCTAAATTTCAGCATGTTGTAGATTGTAATTTGGGTACCATTAATGCTTATTCACCTATGTTGGGATGGTTTAATGATGAGCGTTGCAAATCATATGATATGAATGAATGCTTCACTTATACTTGCAAAATAAGTTGCAATAGTTGTTGTTTGAGAATATATGTCCATGTTCAATTTTAGAATTGCTCACCAATTGCATATTTATCTCATAAGATATTATACTTGCTACTGCATAATTGTGCAACAAAGGAGAGAAATTAAAATGGATGACATATTCATATACCATACATACACCTTGTCTCCTTTGTCAGCATATTTTCAGATTGAGCAACCCCGAGGACTATATTGCTTTCAAGAAGGGGAGGATAATAAGGATATGACCCCATGGATACAACCACTACTTCTACCACTGAAAGGATCTCAGGAGTCGACTAGAGGGGGGGGTGAATAGGTCGGCTCTATAAAATTCTAGACCTAATGGGCTTTACTTCAAATAAATAGGTCAATCCTAGCTAGGTACAGGCAACTGAAACAGGTAGCTGACACTCAGTCAGATAACTCAGATAACATGCAGGAAAAACAAAGACTAGAGAGTGTCAACTGAGTCTCAGGTGCGTGACTCAGTTGTGTGCATCAGATAGGCAGTTCAGTTGTGTGTCAACTGAGTCTCAGGTGGGAAACTCAGTTGTGTGTAGCAGAGAGTGTTCTATATATATCTGCACAGGTAAAAACAAATCATGCAAACGAACAAGTAGACATAGAGATTTGTTTTACCGAAGTTCCCACTCTATGTAAAGTGGTACGTCTCCGTTGAGGAAGCTGCTTTCACAGCCGGCACTGAACCGTGCTCTTTCCTCGTTCACCTATCTTGTGTGGAATCCTTTTGATCTCACCGCAGCAAGACAGGCAGACCCAAATCGCCTTCACAGACACTTGGAGGCAACCACACAAGACTTGGCTTGCTCACCAACGACTTCAACTTCCCGGTCTTGGAGTAGACGAACACCAAGAGCTCTCTCAGTCTCTTGGAGGAACCAGTACCATGAACTCTCTCAGTTCTGAAGCACTCAAGATGTAAAGCAACTCTCTCACGGTGGATGCACGCAGGCAACGCTCTCTCGGAGACTAAGAGCTCTCTCTTCCAACAGCAGGGTGCTTTCTATGGTATAGGTAAAGGTTGAGGTCGAAACCTCCCCAGGTTCCCTATTATAGAGTCCCTGGCAGCTAGCCGTTACCCTCATGCCACGTCAGACAAAGAGCCACCAGAAAAACCTATCTGAGACTCAGCTAACATACACTTGGTAACCTACTAGCGACGGCTGAGCTACCCACCTGAGTCTCAGATGCCAAACTCAGGTGGACTCGGTTGCCTCAGACAGCACTTGAGCACAACACAGGCCGGCTCACTACAAGCCTTAAACTGATTTAGGAGGACAATGGACTCACCACTGCCACTGACCAGCTCGCTCAGAATCTTGGCACTGGTTCTAAGCTAACAATTGAAGATGATAGCCCTTGAAGACGCATAGCGAACCCCTTGACGCAGATCCACTAGCTTCCTAGCTCCTCCAGGTCTTATCCAGCTTGCAGTCACAGTCCTTGAACTCCATCAAGCCACCATCACCTCGCTTGCCCTTGAGCACAGCCTCAGCTTCCTCGCAACTGAGCCTCAGGAGACTAGCTCAGCTAGCCCTTCTGACCTTCACGGTTCCTTGCTCTTTTTTGGCCTCATCATCAGTCAGATGTTGTCTTGATCGATCACCTGTTCATCTAAACTCCTGTTCACACTAATTGTAAACGTTAGATACAGGTGAGGGTTGCCATTAACCATCAAAACCAAATCTTGGGGCTAGATAATCATCCTTCCACTCTCCTTGGGACTGGATGCACTTTCAATCTCCCCCTTTTTGGTGGTTAGTGGCAACCCCTTTAAACATAGCATTAGATGTATAAAAGGGTGTGATATTCAACCAAGTTTAATATCTACTCCCCCTTAAGCTGTGCACATAAGAGATTTTGCGTTTTACTGCAAATGCACAGTTCTGTTTAATCATGGAGAGTAGATGCTAAACCAGGTTGCCATAACATAACTGAATAAATAAGCACAGCGGAATATCAATTATGTTGAACAAATACTCAGCAACAGATGTACAAGGAATAGCATGCTTGAGTACGAATCTAAACTCTCCTAAAACAAATATTATCAGAGCAGATATCATTAGAATAGATATTATTAGAGCAAATAGATATCAGAGCAATGAACAGAATTTAGAGTAAAATACTTGTATCAGAGCTAAACACATGTATCAGAGCAAAAGAAAAAAAACAACACATGTATCAGATCAAAAAAGGCAAAGGACATGTATCAGAGCAAGACAAACAATCAGAGCATCATCATATGTATAAGCAATTTTTAATACAGAGAATGTCTTGACACACATGCAGCTCTTAGCCTAGCCCACATGCAGCTCTTAGCCTAACCCTTAGCCCTTTTTACATATACTCTCTAATCTCTCCCCCTGAATCTAATCTCTCCCTCTTTGCCACTAAACACTAAAAAGAGATAGGAAGAAGATCTTCAGGGAGCTGGCTTCTGTTGCAGAAGGGATAGAATCTGATCAAACTTGCTGCTGACTGAAGCCTTGAGATCTGCCATATCAGCCTTGATATCGTTCTTTAGCTCTGTCATCTCTTGCTTCAGCTCATCTTGCCTTCTCTTGATAGCAGAAATCTGAACGGGCACAACCCTCTTGATAAAAGCATCAACTGCAGCAGGGTTGTCCAGACGTTGAACCAAAGGCACACTAGCTGAGGAGAGACTAACTGATACTGAAGCTTGAAGCTTAGCAGGAGGAGATGGTTCCCTAGCTGAGTCTCGGGCAGGAGACACCTGAGGCTCAGGTAGGTCTGCTTGGGGTTCAACTGCTGGCTGAAAGACTCTGACTGAGGCTCTGGTAGCTGGTTCAGGTGGCACTGAGGCACTTGGCTGAGATGCTTCAAGGATGCTGTAGAAAGGTTTCTCATCTTCATTATCATCCTTTTGAGGTCTGAACTTGCTAAAATAACACTTCTGGTCAAAGGAGAAAGATGAAGTTGCTAATGCTGTTCTCTGAAGGATCATATGCATTAAATATGAGCCATATCTCATCTTGTCTGTTCTGTTCTTTTGGCATTCATTGATCTCAGAGAAGATATATCGAGCAACATCAAACTTTTCCTTCTTGGCAATCAGCTCAAGGATTTTCCAGACTGGGTTATAGATAGCATCAGTCCCTCCACCCTTTGCACAGATAGACACATTTAGAATCTTCACAATATGTTTCGGTGTCTTCATGAGTCCCTTAAAGTGCTGAATATACTTGGGGACTACACCTTTGGCTGGGGGAAACACAAAGCCAGAGGGAAAGAATTTTTGCCTTGTCTCATTTGGCACCCAATCTGGTTGCAAGCTCTTGTCTTCTTCTGATCCTTTGGAGATGTTTATCTATGATAGCTTGGGCCCTGATGGCAAGTTGAACAATTCAGAAAATTATGTAGCTGTGATGCACAGCAACTGACCTCTGGTCATCCACAGCATGAAATCTTGGTGATCTTGCTCAATGAAGACTGTTGCATAAAATTCCTTGATCACTTCAGAATCATAATTTTGGTTTGTGCTGCAGATTTGATCTAATTGAACAGCAGCTAAGATATCTTTTAGATCGCCCAAACTATTTTTAGCCAGATTGGCCTAATCTATGGGCATGCTATCAACAAAACCCTTCTTGGGTAGCAGAAGATGGTAGCTGGACTGCTGCTGATTATTCCAAAATCTTTGATCACTGCACTGCCTCCTCTTGATATTGCCTTTACTGTCAAAATATGGATTTGTAGTTCTCATGGCAGTGTAGTTGGAGGTGCTTCTTGTGTCCAAATCTATGGTAGCCAGACTAGCATCTGCCTTTGGAAGCTTCTTGAGTGTTGCTACAGACAGAAATTTCATCTCTTGAGAGTTTGTCCTTGTAGCTTTAGCAAAGATAGCAGCATACTTGACTTCCAGAGACTCATCTGAGTCTGCCTCCTGAGTCTTAGCTGCACTGTCTTCAGAGACAGAGGAAGATGTGGAAATTTGAGCTTCTTCTGATGATTGTTCTACTGCGACATCTTCTTCCTCACCCTCATATTCCTCATCTGAGTCAGATGTCTTTTGTTTCTTCCTTCGAGGAGAGGGAGGATGAGGGTCACTTGGACTGGAGTATGAGTCATCTGATCCTTCTGACTGAGACTCAGCTGATTTAGCCTGAGACTTAGATGGCCTTTTATGAGCAGACTCTGGTGCAGGAGAAGACTCTGGTGCTGGAGATGATTCTGCCCTTTCTTGTTCAACAAGCCCTTGGTCTCCTTGAGCAGGTTCTAGATTAGATAAGGACTGGAAGACTGATCCCATGCTTACTGATGCTCCAGCTGAGGGATTGGCTTGGGATACAGGTGGATTTGCACCTAAGGATGTTCTGAGCTTAGTCATAGAATCATCTAGATTCTTCTCTAGATGCTTTCCACTGGAATCTAGCTCTGCTAGGATATCTTCTATAGACTCAATGGAAGCTTTCTGTTGAGTTTCTGCTGCTGTGGAGACAAGCTCTAGCCCAGCTGAGGAAGCTGCCTGGGACTCCACTGGCTTACTCGGTTGAGAAGCAGGAGCACTAGATTGATGAAGAGGGACTGCTAAGATAGGGGCATTTGAGTAATCTACCTAGTTCATCCTTGAGTTTGCTGCAGCTATCTCATCATACAGGAACTTCTTGCGGGCTTCATCTGTGCAAGAGTTCAGTTCCATTGCGTAGGCATCTATCCTTCTTTGCAGCTTGTTATCATGATATTTGCGCCATAAATGTTGACACTCCAATGAAAGCTGATGTACAAGGAGTCCCATTTGCAGAATCAAGTCTGCCTTCTCATTTCCAACAGCCTTTCCTTCTTTTCTTAACAGCTCTTAAAACTCTTCTTTGATTGCCTTATCTTTCTTCCATATATCCTTTTGGACTAAGACATCTTTAGGAGCATCAAATGAGTCAAAGATTAATTTCTTGATTTCTTGAATTCTTGGAGTGAGAGCATCTCTTTCGGCTTCTGAAGCAGCCGGCAACATCCCAATTAAATCATGCAGTTCTTTGACTAGAGCACTGTGAGATTTTCTTTTCTCAGCTTCAGCTTTCCATGCAGCCTCTTCTTCCTGTTTTTGCTGACTCTTAGCCTTGCTGGGTTCAATAACAGCTTCTGATCGAAGCTTCTTAGGAACTTTGCACAGGATTAGATCAGCTGGTCCACCAGCAGCTCTTGTTCTCTTGAGGGTGTCCACAACTGGCGCCCTCTTTGCTTTGATGGATGCATCTTTGGCAGCAGCTTTCTTAGCCTTCTCTTCTGCCTTCTTTATCTTAGCTTCAGCTTCTCTTGCTTTCTTCTCAGCTGCAAGAATCTGTTTCTCCTGGTTTAGCTTCTCTTTCTTATTTGCTTTTTCAGCTTCGAGCTCTTTCATCTTGGAGATGGATTGCTTTACAGCCAAATCCAATTGGCGTTTTTCCTCTTCCAAGGCTTTCATCTTTGCTTCCCTTTTGGCCAATTCTGCTGGAGATAAGGGGATCATAGCAGCTTTCTTGGCTTTCTCTTCAGCATCAAGATTCTTAGCAAGTCTCCTTGCTTTCCAAGATCTGAGTCCTGATGGCTAAGGGAAGATTCTCTGAGATATCCTCTAGCAGTTTTCCAGATTCAGACATCTGCATGGATAAGATAGGAAAGGGGGGTAATCCCATTGCAGAGAGAAATTTACTGAACAACCTAACTGATACTCAAGCGAGTGAATCAGGTGACACTAGGAAGGTTTTACAATTTATCTCATGCTACCTGACTTAGCTACCTGAGACACAGGTGAGATAAAGTGCGAAACTCAGGTGTAGAGACAGAACAACCTTGGTTTAGCGAATCTTGCTGAAATTTAAAGATTCAGAACAATGTGCTGTAAGAATTCATTCTGGAGGCTAAAGAAACAACATCTCTATCTAATTCCACAGCTAAGAGCTACCCGAGAACGTAGAATTCGCATAGAGGAGGAAACCACCCTAGTTCTGTGAAGAACAGCTTGAGGAGACTTACGATGAGGAATTTGGATGGAGATGCAGGCGCTTGATCAACAGAAGAGCTTGAGGGAGCTTCGATGAGCGAAAAGAACGGCGGAGAAGCACGTGATCGTTGAGAATCAATTGGCGGAGAAAAATGCTAGGGCTTAGGAGACTCTGAAGAGGGTTAAGCGCGAACCGTTGCAGAGTTGGGTATTTATATCCCGAGTGGCCCTATGGCACCTGAGAGACAGCTGGCTACTACCTGAGACTCAGGTAGAACTGAACAACTGAGCAGAGCTCTAAACTGAGATTCATGTGGAAGACTCAGCTGACAAGATTTTTTTTTCAATAGGATTACCAGAGAGAATTCAGAGATAAGAAAAGAAAGCAGATTAGAGATTTCCTTTTCAAACACAGCTTGCCAAACAATCAACAATACAAAGCTAAAGTTGTGTTGAATTGAAATAGATAATAAAATCCAACTTATTTAGCTCAATGGAAAATCCATGAGTTCAATAAGGTGCAAAAATCAGCATGTTATCTAATTAAAACCTATCCCACCTGAGGTTCACCAGAGACTCAGGTGGATGACTCATGTAGGATGCAGAGAATGTAGAATCTAGAAATGCACACATATGTACACATGAATCATCATTTCCTCACTGCACATTTGAGATATCCATGATATTTAGCTCATGCCTGAGGGTGCAGAACCTATTTTCATCTAGAGGCTTGGTGAAAATATCGGCTAGTTGAGCTTCTGTTCTCACATGACACAGTTGAATATCCTTCTTCTCTACATGGTCTCTGAGGAAGTGGTGTCTCACTTCTATGTGTTTGGATCTTTGGTGTTGGACTGGGTTGTTGGCTCACTTAATTGCACTTTCATTATCACAGAGGAGAGGTACTTGAGACATGGATATGTTGAAATCCTTCAAGGTCTACCTCATCCATAATAATTGAGCACAACAACTACCAGTTGCTATGTATTCAGCTTCTGCTGTGGATAGGGCTACTGAGTTTTGTTTCTTGGAACTCCAGGACACAAGGGAGCACCCTAGAAATTGGCAAGTACCTGAGGTGCTTTTTCTGTCAATCTTACATCCTGCATAATCGCTATCCGAATAGCCAATTAGCTCAAAGGGTGCACCTTTAGGATACCATAAACCAAACCTAGAGGTATGAATTAAATATCTCAGTATTCTACGAACAGCAGTGCGATGAATATCTTTAGGATCAGCTTGAAAGCGTGCACACATGCAAACACTCAACATAATATCAGGTCTAGATGCACATAGATATAGCAGAGAACCAATCATAGACCTATACTCTTTCTGATCAGTAGACTTACCTTGTTGGTTTAAATCAAGATGAGCATTTGTTTGCATGGGAGTTGATATTGACTTAGCTTTGTCCATATCAAACTTCTTGATGATGTCCTTAGCAAACTTCTCTTGGGAGATGAAGGTTCTCTGCTTGAGTTGTCTAATCTGCAGCCCTAGGAAGAACTTCAATTCTCCCACCATGGACATCTCAAATCTTTTGATCATCATCTTGCTAAACTCATCACTTAGCACACGGTTAGTACTACCAAATATTATGTCATCGACATAAATTTGACATATAAATAAATCCTTGCCTTTAACTTTAGTAAAGAGTGTAGTATCTACAAGCCCAATTTTGAAGCCATTATGTATAAGAAACTCCTTCAGAGTGTCATACCAAGCACGAGGGGCTTGTTTAAGGCCATACAAAGCCTTGTGGAGCACATATACATGATAGGGTCTTTTTGGATCCTCAAAACCAGGGGGCTGTTCTACATACACAAGTTCAGCAAGCTTACCTTGGAGGAAGGCACTCTTGACATCCATTTGATAAAGCTTGATATTGTGATGGTTTGCATAAGCTAGAAGTATCCTGATAGCTTCAAGCCGAGCTACAGGTGCAAAAGTTCACCAAAATCCAAGCCTTCTATTTGAGTGTAGCCTTGAGCAACCAACCTTGCCTTGTTCCTTATGATTTGGCCGTCTGAGTCTTGTTTGTTGCGAAAAACCCACTTGGTTCCTATGACATTGTGGTCCTTGGGTCTTTTAACAAGTGACCAGACTTCATTTCTCTCAAATTGGTTCAGCTCTTCATGCATTGCATTAATCCAGTCTGAATCAGATAGAGCTTGACCTACATTCTTGGGCTCAATGGTGGAAACAAAAGAATAGTGAGCACAAAAATTAGCAGTACGAGAACGAGTAGTCACTCCCCTACTAATTTCACCAATGATTTGGTCTACAGGGTGATCTTTCTGCAGCCTGCTGATCACAAGGAGTTCGGGTTCAGCCACCTGAGTCACAGCTGGATGTGAGTCAGCTGAGGGTATCTGTGACTCAGTTGGCTCTTCCTAAGACTCAGCTGGGTGCATGGAGGCTTCTAAGTCCAGTTGATCATTGGCTGGGTTGTACTCGTACTCAATGCCATGCACTTCATCTTGCTCATCATCTGGGTCAAGTAGCTCAGAGACACCTGATGAAGCTGGTTCCTCAGCTTGAGGCCTAACTTCACCAGTTGACTTGTGAAGAATGTCTACTTTCCCTGAAATATCATTAGCAACTTGCCCACCTTGTGAGCCATTAGATTCGTCGAATGTCACATCTACAGCTTCTTCAACAACCTTGGTGTTGGTGTTAAAGACTCTGTAAGTGTGAGATTCTATACTATACCCAACAAAAATTCCTTCATCTGATTTGGATTCAAATTTAGAGAGACGTTTGCCTTTCTTGAGAATGTAACACTTACAACCAAATACTCTGAAGTAGGAGACATTTGGCTTCTTGTTGGTCAGCAACTCATAAGGTGTCTTCTTCAAAAATGGATGAAGATACAATCTGTTGATGTTGTGGCAAGAAGTGTCGACAGCTTCAGCCCAAAACCTTGCTGGTGTCTTGTATTCACTTAGTAGTGTTCTTGCCATCTCTATCAAGGTTCTGTTCTTCCTCTCCACCACTCCATTTTGCTGGGGTGCATAGGGTCCAGAGAACTCATGCTTGATTCCATGCTTGTTCAGGAAAGCTTCAACTCTTGAGTTCTTGAATTCTGTCCTATTGTCACTTCTCACTGCCTTCAGGTTGATATTCCATTCATTTTGGACTCTGACAATGAGATGCTTGAACCTCTTGTACACCTATGACTTGTCCTTCAAGAAAAATACCCAAGTGAAACGTGACAAGTCATCAACAATAACAAAACCATACTTGTTACCTCCGATGCTCTCATATGTAGTTGGACCAAACAAATCAATATGTATGAGATCAAATGGAGAAGTAGTGGTCATGATATTCTTGGTTGGATGAGGGCTTCCAACTTGCTTTCCAGCTTGACAAGCACAGCATGGCTTGTCCTTGTTGAATTGGATCTGCTTTAGGCCTAGGACATGTTCTTCTTTACTTAGTTTGTTCAGCAGCCTCATCCCTACATGACCTAGCCGCCTGTGCCACAGCCAGCCTAACTGAGCTTTAACCATCAGGCAGCATGGCACAGCTGCTTCCTGATCCTGAAAATCTACAAGATATAGCTTATCTGCTTGATAGCCTTTGAAAACTTGTGAATCATCTGTTAGTTTCTGAACATAAACCTCTTTAGGATAAAATGTGACTTTCATACCAGCATCACAGAATTGAGAAACAGATAAGAGGTTATATGAAATAGACTCAACAAGCATTACTTCAGTAAGAGAGTGTTCCTGAGAGATAGCAATTTTACCACAACCTAATACCTTGCCTTTTGAATCATCAGCATAGTTGACATACTTGCAAGGGAGGTTGTCTTTTCTTATCTCAGTGAACTCCTCTTTGCCTCTAGTCATTGTTGTGTACAGCCACTGTCCATGACCCATTTAGTTCCACTGGAGGCAGAGCCCTGCATGATTAGTTCTAAGACTTAGGAACCCAAAGAGCTTTGGTTCCCAAGTTGGCAGGTCTCTTACAATAAGCATCAATAGCAGGAATAAGCTTAACAGATGGGTTCTTAGCAGCTATAGCTTTAAAAAGCTTAGTGAACCTCTGAATCTTTCTCAGATTCTTATCCCCTGCAAGCTCAGATGGAAGGGTTAGCACATTTGCACTGCACCTGAGTGAGCCACCTGAGACACAGGTGACTACTGATTTTGGTACCCAAACACCCGGTACTCTTTTGTACTCACCCCGAGGCCCAACATACTTTACCACAAGCTTACCATTCTTCCCAGTTTTAAGCACATAGCTGGGGTTTGAGGGAATCCTCATGTAACCACCTGTTTTTAGGTGATTTCCTGCAAAAGAGTTAGTATCATATTTTCCCATTTGAGGAACAAAGTTGTTCTTCAAAGATTTCTTGTTAGCAGCAGGGGGAATATATGACACTCTATCTTTGCCAAGCACAGGAGTGAAACCAAATCCCCTTTTACCATTGTTCTTGAGAACTAAGGTGGACTGGAGTCTAGCAAAGTTTTGCATGCCTATATTAGCACTATATAGGCCTATTCTCATGAGCCTTTTCAGCTCCTCATGCTCTTCCTTAAGTTCATTAAACTTTGCTACATCAACAGAGTTAGTAGCAGTTGAAGTACCTGATCCACTAGGTGAATCATCAGCAATAACTGTACTAGAAGTAATAACATTGATGCGAGATGCACAGTTTAAGCAAGTTTCTACAACATTAGGGGGATTAGCAACAGGAATAACAATAGAGCAAGCTGAATGGGTTTCCTTAAGCTTATCATGCTCAGAAGTTAGAAGCTCATGTGATAACTTGAGCTTATCATGAGCCACCTGCAGCAAATAAACTTCTTCATCAAGATCAGATTTAGCATCTTGAGAATTATCAAGGGACACCTGCATATCAGCTAATTTGTCCCTGAGAGAGATGTTCTCTTTTCTCTCTTTCCGAAGAAGCCTTTCTGTCCTGTCAAGAATATCCATTAGCTCAGCATAGTCAGGAAAGTCATCCTCAGTTAATACCTTCTTGCCTTTAGCCATAAGGCATAGGGCTGAAGTCTCAGCAGATGAAGGGTCAGCATCCTTGTCGAAGAGTGAGTCTGACTCAGGTGCACAACTGGGTGACCTAACTGAATCATCGCCTGACTCAGCTGGGCTACTGAGTGATCCATCTGAGACACAGATGGCTAACCCAGCTAGCTCAGTTTCTTCTTCTGACTCTTCTTCAGACTCTGAGTCATCTGAGACCCAAGCTTGTCCAACATATGCTCTGGCAGCAGAGGTCTTCTTCTTTCTGAAGGTAGGTGGCTTCCCTTCCTTGTATTTCTTCTTGACAGTTGAAAGGACCAAGGGTGCCGGCTAGAGGGGGGTGAATAGGAGGCTAATTAAAATTACTTAGCTTTAATCTTGTTAGCTAGTTATTGACTTAGCAGATCAACAGATTTAAATGGCTGTGTGACAGGTTCCTAACACAGGTGAAATATAATAGGTAAAAAGCAAGTGGCTGTCACACAGGTGGGTCACACAGGTGATCTAATAACCTAGCATAGGTGAGCAAGTAATGTGGCTGTGACACAGGTGACTAAGACAGGTATAAAAGATGGTATATCTATAACACCTGAGACACAGCTAGTACAAGCAGGCAGAAAGCAGATTAAGCAGGTATAAAGTAGATCTGAATAAGGTGAACAAGAAGGTCTCAGATCACATAAGCATGCAATGAATATAACTACTAGAGGAAATAGACTAAGCACTCAGAGAGAGACAAGTGGATTTATCCCGAAGTTCCCTACTCCTTTCAGAGAGGTACGTCTCCGTTGGAGAGACTACTCCAAAGAGATAGTCAGCACTAAAACGTGCTTGTCCTCCGAGTACCTGACATTCAGGCCTCTTCCTTGCTTGTGGAGGTCCTTTTGCCTTGCAGCAGGATGACCTCGATGCTCCTTCACAAGCTTACTGATTGAGCCCACACAAGCTTGGGTGATATCAGCAACTCCTACACCCGTCTAGGAGTAGACACTCCAAGAGTAACAGATGATGCAGCAGCAATCTCTTTGAGGAACCTTTGCTCGTGCTCAAAGCTCACAAACTCACTCGGACTGACCCTTAGGCTTTTAGCTCTTGTTGAGTTATTGGAGGCTTTGCAACGGTCGTATGTGATTCACTGGTTTGGCAAGGTTGAGGACGAAGTCCTCCCCTGGTCCCCTATATATAGGGTCCTCAGGCACTTGACCGTTACCCTGTTGCCACGTAGGATTAAGTGAGCCACCGGTGTCAGCCACCGGTGACACAGCTACACACTACGCCCAACTGTACCCGGCTCAGGCAGACCGACACCTGTGTCACCGACGGCACACACAGGTGAACCCTTAGCTGATAGCCGCACTACTCAGCCCGGTCCTGGCACATGACATACCCTCAGTATACGTCAAACTCTAATACCTATAAGGAGAGAACCTCCAACAGACTTCTGACACATCAGACCGCCTATCGCAGTGCAGGTACCTTAGCATTTTCAAGCTCTCCCCTGGTACAGAGATGTACCTGAGTCATAGAGCGGAAGACCACCTGTGACACAGCTGTGTCACACAGGTACCTAAAGCTCTAGGGTTTTCACTGTTAGTACTGCAAAGCACTAACACAAAACAGCTTCATACTAAGTGCAAAGCTATTGACACAGGGCAATTGACCTCAAAACATCAATCCCCTTGACCAACACTCTGAGCAATGAGCAAGGTTCCCTTAGACAACTGCTACTGTTTCATCCCTCTTGATAGTACGGGTGATTCCTATGGACTCAAAGAAACTAGCAAATCTAGGCTTTACCTGCCACCAACTGAAGCCACGGCCCTTGACGCATCAAGCCACCATCACCTTGCTTGCAGCTCCCTGCACAGCACCAGCTTCTTCTCAGCTGTGACACAACTGCCTAGCACAGCCATCTCTTTGTTCTTGAAACCACCTTGTACCCTTTTTAGTGACCATCCTTCACTGGATAATCCTTCTTCATGGAACCTGTAAACTCTGCTTACACTCATTGTAAACATTAGATTCCAGTTTAAGTTGCCATTAACCATCAAAACCATATTAGGGCCTAGATGATCTTTCAACAGTGACCTCCTTCTTCTTGTACTTGCCCTCTTCTGGTTTCTTGCTCTTCCTGGGGCAATCAGCAATGAAATGTCCTGAGTCACCACAATCAAAACACTTCTTGTCGTTGAGCTGCTTCTTCCCTTTGAATCTATCAGCAGAGCCAGAGAACTTCTTTCTTCTGTAGAACTTTCTGAAATTACGAGTGAGCATAGCAAGTTCAGTTTCTTCATCAGTGGACATCTCTTCATCCAAATCTTCTTCATCACTGGAGTCCTTGAGACTGGCCACTATGTTGAGGGCTATATCCTTGTTCTTGCCAGAAGTGGTAGCATGCTTCTTAGAGTGATTCAGTTCCATCTCATGAGTAAGCATCCTACCAAGCACATCAGTGAGCTTCATCCTGTCGAAGCCATCCTTCTCCTTCATCATCAGACACAGAGTGTGATAGGGCTTGGGAAGGACAAAAAGAAACTTCTTGATCACATCTCCATCTTCAACTCTGGTTGATCCAAGGGCCTTCAGCTGATTTGTGATCATTGTAAGCCTTGTGAAGATGGAGTTGATGTCCTCTCTAGGTTGATAGTGGAAGTTGTCAAGATCATGCTCTAACACATCCTTCTTGGACCTCTTCAAGGTATCACTGCCTTCATGAATAGCCTGAAGGGTGTTCCAAATATCATGGGCTGCATCAAAGGTGCTGACACGGTTGAAATCATGTTCCTGCAGCCCCATATAGATAGCATTGGCAGCCCTAGCATTGTTCTTGATGTTGATCTTGTCTTGATTAGTAGGGTTGCTCTCATTATCTACATGAAGACCTGTCATGACAATTTTCCAGACATCTGGGTCCATTGCAGTAAGGTGCATTTGCATCTTCCGCTTCTAAAAAGCATAGTTAGTGCCATCAAATATGAGAACTCTACCTCGTAGTTTGACATCCCTTAACTCTGGCTGTTAAGCCAATATGAGCAACGAGGCTCTGATACCACTTGAAAGGATCTCAGGAGTCGACTAGAGGGGGGGTGAATAGGTCGGCTCTATAAAATTCTAGACCTAATGGGCTTTACTTCAAATAAATAGGTCAATCCTAGCTAGGTACAGGCAACTGAAACAGGCAGCTGACACTCAGGCAGATAACTCAGATAACATGCAGGAAAAACAAAGACTAGAGAGTGTCAACTGAGTCTCAGGTGCGTGACTTAGTTGTGTACATCAGATAGGCAGTTCAGTTGTGTGTCAACTGAGTCTCAGGTGGGAAACTCAGTTGTGTGCAGCAGAGAGTGTTCTATATATATCTGCACAGGTAAAAACAAATCATGCAAATGAACAAGTAGACACAGAGATTTATTTTACCAAAGTTCCTACTCTATGCAAAGTGGTACGTCTCCGTTGAGGAAGCTGCTTTCACAGCCAGCACTGAACCGTGCTCTTTCCTCGTTCACTTATCTTGTGTGGAATCCTTTTAATCTCACCGCAGCAAGACAGGCAGACCCAAATCGCCTTCACAGACACTTGGAGGTAGCCACACAAGACTTGGCTTGCTCACCAATGACTCCAACTTCCCGGTCTTGGAGCAGACGAACACCAAGAGCTCTCTTAGTCTCTTGGAGGAACCAGTACCATGAACTCTCTCAGTTCTGAAGTACTCAAGATGTAAAGCAACTCTCTCTCACGGTGGATGCATGCAGGCAACGCTCTCTCGGAGACTAAGAGCTCTCTCTTCCAACAGCAGGGTGCTTTCTATGGTATAGGTAAAGGTTGAGGTCGAAACCTCCCCAGATTCCCTATTTATAGAGTCCCTGGCAGCTAGCCGTTACCCCCATGCCACGTCAGACAAAGAGCCCCCAGATAAACCTATCTGAGACTCAGCTAACATACACTTGGTAACCTACTAGCCACGACTGAGCTACCCACCTGAGTCTCAGATGCCAAACTCAGGTGGACTCGGTTGCCTCAGGCAGGACCTGAGCACAACACAGGCCGGCTCACTACAAGCCTTAAACTGATTCAGGAGGACAATGGACTCACCACTGCCACTGACCAGCTCGCTCAGAATCTTGGCACTGGTTCTAAGCTAACAATTGAAGATGATAGCCCTTGAAGACGCACAGCGAACCCCTTGACGCAGATCCACTAGCTTCCTAGCTCCTCCAGGTCTTATCCAGCTTGCAGTCACGGTCCTTGAACTCCATCAAGCCACCGTCACCTCGCTTGCCCTCGAGCACAACCTCGGCTTCCTCGCAACTGAACCTCAGGAGACTAGCTCAGCTAGCCCTTCTGACCTTCACGGTTCCTTGCTCTTTTTTGGCCTCATCATCAGTCAGATGTTGTCTTGATCGATCACCTGTTCATCTAAACTCCTGTTCACACTCGTTGTAAACATTAGATACAGGTGAGGGTCGCCATTAACCATCAAAACCAAACCTTGGGGCTAGATAATCATCCTTCCACTCTCCTTGGGACTGGATGCACTTTCAACCACTCCACTTGCCTACCAAGCTCATTTCAAGATGAACAAGAGAAGGATCAGGATCAGCAAGAGAAGATGCAAGAGGAACAAGGGAGGATCCTCAAGTGTCGATTTCAGGATTTTGAAGCCACCATAAAGAGAAGGAAGAACTTGGCCAAATCCATTCCCACTTCATCAAGTTTTGGCCAAGGTTAAAGCACTACTACAGAATTTATTTAACGGGACACCCCTCTACAGAGGGTTTTTTGAAGCCATCTGTACAAATAGTATCACAGATGGTTCCAAATGAAAACCGTCTGAGAAAATGAGTACGAACGGTTCCTAACAAGCGGGATTTGGAACTGTCTGTACAAATAGCACAGACAGGTCTAAACTGGAACTGTCTGTACAAATCGAACAGTACAGACGGTTCTAAACTTGGAACCATCTGTACAAATCAAACAGTACAGACGGTTCTAAGTTTAGAACCGTCTGTATAAATCTGTAAACAGTACAGACGGTTCAATTTAGAACCGTCTGTACAAATAGAACGGTACAGACGGTTCTAAGTTTGGAACCGTCTGTACAAATAGATGAAACAAGGCTAGTTGATACTCTGCTGCCGCGGCAGCAAAAACTGTAGATTTTCTTGTTGCGGCAGGAAAGTGGCAGCGTCGGGGAGGGATTTTGACAGCTCCGATTGTCAAACCGTTTGCACGGCTATGAGCGGGAGGCCAAACTCTACGTCTTCAGAAATTTTGAGCCAATTCCAAGAAAGTCGATGAAATCCTAGCCCGAAATCGACGATTTTGAAAACGGCACCTTAACAAAATTGCTTAGCAGAAGCTGGAATCAAGGTGGAAAGCAAGTCCTCAACTTAAGCTAACCAGGGAAACAAGAATCACCCAAATCAGAGTCCGGGTGAAGGAGATATGCCCTCCGCAAGATCCAAAAAAGTAACGGAAAAACTTTCGAAGCCAAAAATTCCTACTTAGAAGCTAAATTTTGAGGTTCAAGATGGGTACAGGTGTATACACATGTAGAATTTTTGGATGTGCCTCATCATTAGCTTTGATTTGAGTGGTCGTGGACCCAAAACGGACTTCGTATGAGAAAGTTATGGCTGTTTTACTAAAACCTCTCAAACTAGGGTTGGATCTGGACTCAAACTAGCATTCGGAGCTACAGCACAGACGGCTCCAATTTGAAACTGTCTGTACAAATAGCACAGACGGGTCCAAATTGGAGCCATCTATACAAATCAAACAGTACAGACGATTCTAAACTTGGAACTGTCAGTGCTATTTGTACAGACGGTTCCGAATTTAGAACCAGTCTGTACTAGAAGCGTCCCGCTTAGTCGTAGGGATTAGTTAAGAGGAAAGCCATCCCGTCTGTATCGTGTACTCAGCCTAGTTCAACTGGCAACTCCCCTGGCTTGGACAACACGGGGTTGCGGGATCGAATCCCGCTGGAAGCATATTGTGCAATTTAATTCCAATGGTTGGATGGGACGACGCGGACGGCGGGATGAGTCGCGGCTGAAGACTAGGCACATGGCGCGATGGGTCATTTTTTTTATAACACGACATCACAGATGGGTGCTAATCGATTAGTGTAGACGGTTCCAAACTAGGACCGTCTGTGCTAATCGATTAGTACAGACGGTTCGAAACTAGGACCGTTTGTGCTAATCGATTAGTATAGACGGTTCCATGGAACTTGGTTTCGAAAGCACTATAAAGAAAGTAAATTTCTTGCTTATTCGAACGAATAAGGGATTGTTTTTAAGGAAGATAGCCTTAGCAAGTTAGTGAGACCGACAATGCTCCATGGACCAATCTTCTTCTAAATCAGCTTGTTATATTCACCGGCATAATATCTCTATCAGGGTAACACCACCCACCAAAAATCCCCTTCATGGGTTGCTAGTGGTGAAAACGGGCGAGGAGAACTTGATCTCAGGAAATCGAGCGTTGGAGGAAGAATGTTACTCACCATTCACATACATAGTACTTGTGTGCACCCTAAAACTCTTTGAAAGCATCTCTAAGCCTTTCTTGTGCTGAGAGAAAGTCCATCGGCAGGCAATGTATAGCGGCGTGGAAATGCCAGCCACCCTCTCTATGCTTTTACTGCTCAACAACAATATGATAAAAAGTAAACGAACTTCTCACCGTCTGTCCATAACAACCTGCTTTGTGACGTCTTTTCTCAAATATGTTTCGGAGTCAACGTGACTAAAAAGTATCCGCGCAGCTTGAACAAGTGATTTTTAGGTCATGTCAATCCAATTAATATATGTGGCTCTACTCTTTAGCCAGGCTAAGATTGGTCTGTGGATTTGTGCTGGGCGTTCTCCAATATAGATAGGCTTTGTTTGTTCGCCTACTGTCCCTAAAGAAAAAGCGAAGGTTGTACGGAAGACTCATTTTTCTGTCCCATATTTTACTTGCTTAGCGCCCTTGCTGCACTAATTGGTTCCACTTGAAAAGCCCAGTTGTTCATTTCTGGTTTTTCAATTGTGTTTTATAAGAAAGCCTTCCATGCATCAATCATGTGGGTGGTACTTTATATGCTTTCATCATTTGTTGAAATAAGAGTTTTCCGGATCACACTGGCAGCAAAATCAAAGACATTTAGTAGCCAAAGGCCTTGTGCACAGTATGGAAGGAAGAGGAAAAATGCACAGTACGCAATGTATTGTCATGGACCCAGATGAATCGATCTTCATAAAGGTCAGCTAGGTCAGCCATAGGCACATAGCTCGGCACAAAGTTCAAACTTTTCAAATCAATGCAATGAATATAAACAATTTCCTATCAAAATCAAAGCAAAAACCAAAAAGGAAATGTTTCCGTGTTTGTTAGAAACCATGCTCTTTCCTTTCCCTTCCTGACCTTGAAACTGGCTAGCGCCTTTTATGAACTCTTATCCAAAATCTCTCAATCAAAGTCTGTTCCTTTTCAAACTTTCTTATAGCTCTAGCTTTTCAAAATCCCTATCGTCTGGTCACAGCTCGTGCATCTTCTTATTATGACTTGTCTCTTGTCTCCTTGCTTCGGACCATCCTTTCCAAATCTTTCCCAAGTAAGTCAGATCATTTCACCTAAGGAAAAAGCTAACCGAAGAAGATGCTACTACATTTTAAGGTAAACCCGACCGGCTTGTTGCTTAGTGCTTTCTGATAGCTCTATCACCTTTCTCTGCTCTGAACATATCGAGTATTCGTAAGATGATGATGAAGCTTCTAATTGAATGGTAGACTTTATCTGCTTAAGTCATAATGGATAGTCTTTCAACCATAGATACACATAGCGAGCACTCTTTCCTATATGCCGGAATTAGATGCGGTGGGAAAAGACACGGGAACCAGATTCCGGTCAACAATAGATGCATTCTTTTATTTATTATTAGTTGTTGATAATACGTATGTACCTTTCGCTGATCTATGGGATAGTGTAAACTAAGTCACAAGTCACGGAATATCAACTATGTGTTTACAAAGGTAAGCAACTAGGCAAAACAAGTATGGTTCCAAGGAATAGTAGGTTGAAAAAGAAAGGCATAAGGTAGAAAGATATATTGGTTATTAGAAATAGGTCATCACGGGTAAGGAAAAACCTTATATAGAAGACAAAAGGATGATAGTGGTTGGCCTTCTCTGGGAGTGCTTCCCCAGTGTGAGTGATTGTGATAGCTGTGGTTGGGCATCCGAGTGCTTCAAATGGCATGCTATTTCTTAGTGCTTCCCCTTTTTATAGCAAGATATCAATACAGGTATGCAGGCTAACCAGAGATTCAATGCCCGAGGGAGGTCCTCGAGACTGAACCCTGTCTAGCCTACAAGCTTTTGGACATTGAATGTACACTCGACGAGGACTGAACAGATGAAGAGGATCCTGACAAACTTGGGCCTTGAAGAGTTTACTTCTTAGATTAAAGATGATGTCAACAGTTAGCCAAGATGGTTTATGGCAAACAGGAAGGAGGGATAAATGATCTACCTCAGGTAATGCTTTTCGTGGGAACCGGTGGAGATTGAGGTGAAGGTAGTGTAGTCATTGGTTGGAGGCATTCGCCAACTTGAGGAGAAGTCATTCGAAATGAGAGTCATTGCAGCGGAGCGATTAGAGCTCGGTGTCACTGATTCCCCATGGTTGGCTCTGCAATCAGAGGTCCTTCTATCCCATCCCAGTTAGGATTCATTTCCTCGTGTTGATGCTCTATTTTTTCTTGGTGCTCAGCCCAGCAAGAAAACGGATGCGCTAACGCGCAATGGCTTTCGCGCTAGTTGCTCAATCCGTTGCTTGTTTGGAACTTGAACAAAAATGTTTTCAGTTGTTGGAATTCGATCTGCTTCCTCGATTGGTCCCCTTAGGCTTTCCCCCTAAGGTGGTTGGGGTGCAGCAAGATTCGGTCCAACTTCTGTCCCTGATGTATTAGGTGCCTGTGCTTAAGTCTATATAAAGGTTTAAGACAGCTGTCAGAAAAGGAAAATGGAAGACTACTCTACTGTCCCTGCAATTACATCGACCCTTTCATCCACTTCACTTACCTTGATCATTTCTCAAGATGCCACCAATGGCAACCGAGACAGGGCTGTGTTTGACACTGGCATCTGTGTTGAGTTTCGTTTCAGGGGGGAAATTCCAGTTTATGAAGATGCTGGAAAGGGCTTGGGTGTGGATTTTGTTAGATGGGTAGGCGTAGGTGAGATCCTGAAAAAGGCTGTTCACATTTCTGATAATATCATTAGGGTCAGGATCAATGCCTGAAAAAGGTTTCTAGCTTTCCAAGCATGCCGAAATACAGCTAAAAAAAAGCTTATACTTTATTTAAGTTAGGAATTCTTTCATTCGTATTTATCGTTTCCAGTCTTCCCTATCCCGATTTACTGAATGAGGAATCCACTAAAGGAATTTCTTCTTAAGCCACTGAGCGGCTTAACCCTTTCTCGTATATAATAAAGAGAGACCAGACCACTGAACATCTTCAACACATTCCACAGCTTTAGTGCACTTTGGTCTCGAAACTGTTGACTAGGCATTGTCTCGATGAACTATTGATCGCAGACTACTTGTTGTGAATTCACAATTGAATCGCTTCTTGCATGAGAATTTGCTTTTATCTCACTTTCCGGTTGTAATAGAAGGTTCATTGGCTCGTATCCTGGTTGAGAAGAAGCTGTTTTCAAGCTTTACTTGATTGGTCAAGAAGACAATAGGTAGGGTTTGAACTCGCTTGTTTCGGAGCCCAAGGATTCTACTCACTCGCTACACGCTTGCAGGTTTCGAACTAATGTCGGATCACTCGTGGTTTTTTTTCGGGTTTATCTCCTCACATGTTGGAGCAACAGGTAGATTTACATATCTGATACCTCTGCTCCTTCCCTTGGGGCTAGTACTCCAACTGAAACTGAAACAGGTGAACTTTCAGCAGCATCTCCTTCAACTGTAGCTCTTCCTGGAACAGCATCCCCAGGGACCGGTTTAACTGCATTTGATCGCTTCAGGCTTGGAAATAAGGTCTCCAAACCGAGAAAAATCGTCATAATGATTTGCATCATCAAAACGAGAAGAGGAAGCTCGGGATTCGCGGTTTTCATACCGCTGGTCACGCCTACCATCACGCCTGAAATCTCGATCTCGGCGGAAGGTTGGCTACGGCTTGGTCGAGCAGCCATTAAACTAGCTCCCAAAAAGAGAGAAAGAGATTCGGATAGGATGATAGTTCTCCCCAAGGAAGAAGACAGCTCAAACACCCCTAGCTTCTGGCTCTTATAGCACTTCCTCCTTCCCTGAAAGGTAGGCATGCGGACTAGAGCAGTTAGGTCAGCTCGCAAGGCTCATAACCTGTGAGTGCTGCCCCCTTGTTAAGGGAAACCGACCAGACGCTTCGCACCTTCCTTTCTTCATGGGAACGAACCGTAGCACTATGAAATGAAATTGATCCGTTAACGCTATCTCTGAGAAGTAGTGCTATGAGGAGGCTCTTTCCTTCTTTCCAGCCCTTCTCTCTTCTTTCGAGACGTTGAGGGGCTTATAAGAAAAGCTCCTTGTCTCAAGCAGTAGTTCCGAATCATTGATGTGACATCTCTAAATGAAACAATGCTCAACCTTTTCGATAAAGTACGCTATAAGGAATAACAAAAGATTGAAGAATTCATTTCACATCTTTCCATTTCCACATTAGCACTATCGAAAGAAAGCTCCTTGCTTTTCTGATCTCACTGTCAGTAGTGATCATCTAGACATGACATAATAAGTCTATCTAAGAAATATTGGAATTGCACGGGCAGGCATCCAATGCATTTCGATCACATGAACACTACGAACCCAATGGATAGGGTCTACTCCAGTTGAGACTGATAACATGGATTCAAAACATTTCCCGAGTTGAACCAAGAAAGACAGATAGATGAGAATTGATTCATTTCACCGATGGCAATGAGTCAAGTCCTTGTCTGTCCACCTCTTCTGAACGAACCTCGGCCTATCAATGGAATGCCCTGAGCGGAACCATATCGAAAGACCTACTCCGGGGTTTCAAAAGAATAGGAATAAACCATACCAAGCGAAAAACCATACTGGAAAGCTGTATTGAATCATACCGAACCAAGGTCCGCCTATGTGATATCACAGACTTTTAGGACAATTTCACAGGGTTTCCTCCAATTCGTTGACTTTTTTTATGTCATTTTTATCTTAGGGAAACCCGAAAAAATGCAATTTTTTTTGCCTCGGCTAAAACTTGATTGAATGATCTCACATGGTCTCACTTTCTTTGTTCGGTAGGAATGGTTCTCCTTCCCATAGTCTTATTCTAGTTCAACCGGAAGAACTCCCCTATACCATAGTCTTCCTAAGTTGGTGTTCTAATGATTGGATTTCCTATAGGTAATTTACTGTATGCAGTTTAATCTCCGGTATATATAGGAAGAAGTCCCGGTCGAGAAGTGATCGAAGCATCGGTGAAATGAATCTACTCTCCGTACTAGCAGTTCACGTACTCTCGGGGCACCAATGATGGAGTGATCAACGTTCTTCCTCGGCGCCTCTTTCCGGGCTTGGTCCGAAGAGTTCAGTTGTCAAATTGGGGCTTTAGCGGCCAGCGGGATACGGGTCAGAAGAAGGGGTCTCGGCCTCAAGTGGAATTCCTCAATGAGGTAGTCATGTTGCAAGTGGTAACCCATAAGAAGAAAGAGATGGAAAAAGGCAGAATTTATTAGTGATTTTTTTGAGAGAAATGCACGTAAGTAAGTGAATCAGAGATTCTAATTAGAATAAAGCTATTTTCTTTTCCTTGGTATCAAATTAAGTCTTGTTATTCTATTCAAAGGTATTGATAAACTAATGGAGTAATGATCCATGAGAAAAGTTTAGCACAGGGAAAGAGTTATAGTATGACATTTGATGAGACCTAGTTGATTAATGTTTGGTTTAGTGAGTAAGCCGTCAAGGCATTAGAACCGAAGAATTAGAGATGGATGGTCTTTCGGAGTATTATTCTTACTAAACATTAAAGACAGAACACTTTGCTACACACACACACAAAATAAACGTGGTAAAAAAAAAGGATTGGTGTATAGACATTCTGGTATTCCCTTCCTGACCTTTCATATCAAGTACGTTCTTTCCCATGCATATCAAGTATGTTCGACGCTTGCATATCTCGTTCTTGTCATTTCATTCCAAGTTCCGGGGCTAAAAATCCAATCCACCCAGTGTCAACAGGTTTTTCAGCCTATTCAGGAATAGCTATCTTTTCGTGCCCAAGTCCAAGCACGAGATGAGACTTTTCCTTTGTTTTGAGGAACCGGAGCTTTCAGAGGCAGGAAGTCATCACACCAACATAGGAAAAATCCAATGAATGCCATTGTGCTAATGAAAATTGCGATCAAACTTCGATTGCAACTGTGAACATGGGCGGACATTGGCTATGTATGGGGCACTCACTAATCACTATTAGCAGGAAACAACTAGCAGAAAGAAAGATGAACGCACTTTCAGTCCTTGCTCTTCAGCACGTACTCACACGAGGGACCCTCAAATCTCTATTTCAGACCATAATCTTTCGATCCCTTTACCGAAGTGATTGATAGCAGGGCTAGGCTCATCATAGGGCTTCTTCTATTGGCTAGTGTGAACTCACTTCTATTCTATATCAAGATAGGGGCTTCAGTACTTGGCTGACCGCCCGGTGGAAGACCAGGTTCTACCACACAAGGGCAGCTTTCGTAGTCCAGGATTATTTTCCTCATATGTAATTGAACCTCAATGTGGAAATGTCCGATCTTATTAAAAAAAATATATGGTCTTCATGAAGGTCTGTCTTGTTTCAGGAATATAGGTACCGAAGTTCAATAGCGGTAGGTACCAAGGAGAAGACGAGTCAGGGCCGATTGACAAGACTAGCTAGGCTGACCTTCCAGCCATACTCCATCCAAAGGCCCACGAACGGAAGTGCTAAAGGTTTCATGTGATGCTGACCTCAATGAACCAGACCTCGAGAATTCGTTCATCCCTTCGCTCCGAGGATTGGTCGAGTACTTGGCCACATGCATGAGTAGGCCTGTTGCCGGGATGTCCCATTAAAAAGGCAGGTCCCATATTTGAAATAAGAAAATCAGATCAGATAGCGCTCAAGAGGAGAGTCTCCATACGAGAAATCCTTCACTCGCAGGGAATTCAAATAGATGTGTTGAAGATCATCAAAGAAAGGAAAAAGACTGAATTCGATCCATCTCCTCCCTTTTCTTTAAACCAAGAGCTACTCCTCCCTTTTCTTTTTTTATGTAATTTCAATACGATTTCGTTTGTGTTCATGTTTTCAATTTATAACCCCACGGAAGTGAATAGAAAAAATAAAAATACCCCTGTGATACGCCTTCCTTTACCTATTTATAGATTGATTGATGTTCAATGGAGGGAAACTTGCCATTCCTTCTTTCCTTTGAAATTGTACATGTTTTTTTATTCTGAACTAATTGTATCCTTTTTGTTCCCATCGAGCTTTCTTGCCTAGTGACTAAGGATTTTCACACTTGTTGTGTCTAGGCTGCAAAGATTTTCTCATAAAACACTAACAGAAGTGTTAGAGGGATTCACTTTCGATAAGAATCCAAAAGCAAGTTCCCTATACTACCTTCTTTCCCTCCTCTGTTTCTGTCTTTAAGAGGCAGTGCATCCGGCAGGAATCGAACCTACTTTTTGACCCATTTTGCCTTTCTAGGTTGGTGGGCGCTTTCACCATTCAGCCATGGATGCTTTAGCGAGTGAACTAGGTTTTTATTTGAGAGCGAACTAGGTTTTTAGTGGTATTCCTTCTCGAGCTTCTATTTCTTCCGTTAAGGGAGATTCGGGAAAAGATGGAATAGGAAGACGTGTTTCCAGAACGAACAAGATACGGGTAGAGAAGGGGAAGTTAGCAAAGTTAGACAAGATTGGAATGGGCATAGGAACATGTATTGATGTACCAGATCGGCTAATGCTCCCAGGTTGATGCGATGTATTCCACCAGTTGACTGGAGACTTTATTATTGGTATATCGATCGGTCCAGCACGGATTGAAATAGGAGCCGGTTCGACAGGAAGCTTTTGAAAACGCAGTGCACCCAGGTAAATAAGGAACAAGATGAATACAGAAGTTAAACGAGCATCCCACACCCGAAAGGTACCCCACATAGGCCTTCCCCGAAACCCCCCAGTCACTAACGTAAACAAAGTAGAAAAAGCACCAATTTCTGTACCGGTTCCGGAAGAGCGAAGAAAAAGGGGATGTTTTGTTAATGGGAACAAGGAACTGTTTATAGCTGTCGCGATATAAATAACTATACTCATCCGAGCCGCAGGAACATGTACATACGAAATACGAGAATTTCCACCTTGTTGAAGATCTGGTGGTGCTACCCGAAGACTTAAATGAATAGCCATCGCTGTTAAGAACAACCGAGATCCAATGAGAATTTGCGCGTAGCTTTTTGTCTTTGACATAAAAAAATAAGGTTGTAATAACGAAACTGACATTTTTTTTTCCTTGCCTTGCAAGTGGAACAAGAAAGACTATATAGTGATTTTGATTCTATAAACAATCAAAGGATTTCGCATGCTTTCCATGGAATGACGGAATTCCCCTTGCTTAGTTTTCGCTCCGCTCGTGCGTGGCACTCCTTGCTTGCGGAGCGGCATATCGGAAAAAGAAGGATTGACTTTCTATACGGGCCCGTCCCCTCTTACCCCTAACTAACGATTATGCTGCTCTCGCCTTTTTGTAATCTTCTCTTTCAAAAATTCACTACTAATTTTTACGGCCTCCTTAGTCACCCTATCCACTCTCGTCCTGTTTTCGGGTTCCCTTTCAGGGGATGAGGATATTTCGATGATTTCTCCCTCCGTAGGTGGAAAACGCGTGGGTGAGTAGAGTCTGTGCTTTGCTTTGGGGGGCACCGGCAAGAAGCTTCTCGGCCACCCTACTCTGACTTGATTAGCTACTAGTAACTAGGATCGTTCAAACAGTCAGTCAGCAATGCGTACTTCTTTCCTAGTTGAGTGGATCTGCGTAGCAGAGCCCAATCTTCTACCACAAGCTCTGACCTGACTTGTTGTACTTGATTCACCCACGTAAATAGACAACTTGGATAAGGGCTTTCATCCCATAAAAGAGAAGTGAGTCCGCATGTCGGCAAATGATTTGGAATTGGAACTGGCTACAGAGGAAACCGAAGCCCTAACTCCCCATTCTTTCTATCTTACATCGCCATCGAGCCCTGGCTGTAGAGTCACTGGTTTCTAATCGCAATGGATTTATGTTTTCTTTGGCTTTTCCATTCGCTTCGTTCAACCCTGATCTGGATAGATAGCTCGGCTTCTATTAGCTGAGAATGGTTTTGTCAAGGAAAGGTTTCGCTATACAACAACAATGAACTCACTTCTGATCAAATTGGATTGGATGAATCGGTAATCTTTCTCTGTCTTGTGAGAGAGAGTCACTTGCTGTATTGAGAGCGGGTGGGTGACATGCATTAAGCGAAATCAGTTGTTATGTTTTTGATCTTCTTTGCGCGAGAAGACCCTTGACTGAGGAGACGTGTTTGGCTTGGATGATGCCGCTATGCTCCTATTCACTTTCAGAGACCGCTCTGAGTTTGCCGGTTTTGCGGCAACCCTTTCACTAAGAACATTTTCGCCATTAACGAAATGCCACTATTCCACAATGCTTCTTTGATTTATGTGTAGAAGCGGTAGTAGTTAAGAAAATGGAGGGAGAAGAAAGAAAGCGATGTGACACGAGAATAGATCACATCCGACAGCCAGCCATGCCATTAGATAGATCCGCTCTGAGTCTTCTGCAGGATGAGATCCGCTTGGTCTTGTGATAGGGGCTTGAGGAGGAAGAAGAGGGGATTTCTGAAAAAAAGAATGAATCTCCTTATTTATAGGGAACAGGACGTGTGACTTCCTCAAACGAAACGAATGTGGCTTTCGTGATAAGGCAAATCCTTCGTTCGGTACAATCAACATATTGAATCTACGCTCGCTCGGCTCGGTGCTGAATGAACTCCTTCATTGATTCCGGGCTGCTCGTAGGGGGACTGTGAAAGCAAGCGTAGGAGATCAAAATGTGAGTCCGATGGGTAAAAAGGGGAAGCAGGAAAGGGTTCTGATGTGAATTCTTCTTGTTTGTATATCTATCTCAGCCCTTGCTTGAAAACCTAAAAATTGACTTGCATCTTCCCTTATCACACTACACTTTCTCTTCCTTATTCCATTTAACTGAGCTAAGCAACACTTCGATTAGCATAGACGGTCCTAGTTTGGAACCGTCTGTACTACTCGATTTGTACAGATGGTTCTAGAACCGTCTGTACTAATCGATTTGTACAGACGGTTCAAAACTAATTTGTACAGACGGTTCAAAACTAATTTGTACAGACTGTTTCGTATAGACGGTTCAGAAAACCGTCCCGCACGGGGGTTCCGAACCGTCTGTACAAATAATTTTTGTAGTAGTGAAGCCACCCTATAGGGTGCGACTGAAACCATAGGTGTTGCGCCACCTTTGATTTACTTGGGCCCGAGGTCATGTAATAGAGTCCCACTAGTTTGGGTATAATAGAGGAGTAGGACTCCTTTAGGGTTTCGGCCACCCCCTCCCCTAAGGTTGGCTGACACCCCCCATAGCACTGAGTTTTGTTTAGTTAAAAGTCAGCCACGTTCTTACTTCGAGTCCGTCGGTTGTGTCCAACAAACAGTTGTCATGACCGCTTTTTGGAAACCTACATTATTCAGTTCATCATCTATAGTCGCAATTCAGATTGCTACTTTCATAATTCTTGCTTGTTTTTGATTGCTCGTAGGGATTAGAACGTCATATCTAGATTGATCATGCTTGCAGTATCATCATCAACCTACCGGATTTGGTTTCATTGTTGTTGTACGGTTTAGTTGGATTATCAAAGTCATCTCCACCAAATCGACCGTATTATTCTCATCGAAAGATCCTGACAACAAAATTGCTATCAGAACGTGACAATGGACGCCAGCAATGCACGCATCGAGAGGCCTCAGCTACTTCAACAAGTGGCGACACACGCACCCGGAGGTGGGGGCCGTCAGTCACCGGTTCTAGCCTGTTGGAGCCGGTGCAAATCGGAAGGTGTAGCTGGTGGCCACTGAGAGGCCCCGGTCTCAAAAGAGGGGCCAAACAGGCTCCGCACCAAAAACCAAGTTTTCAAGGGCACTTGTGAGGCTTTGTAGGATTCGCTGAAAGCCCGCCGAGGCCCGCGCACGTGTGAGGATGGGATTGGACCACTACCTCAGAAAACACTTTTCCTGCACAATCTCCACTGACAGATAAAAAATACCCGTCAGCGGTACTGTTCATCACTGATGGGCAAACAGGAAACCGTCAGTGGTTATTCCAGTAGACAGTCCAAATTCAGAAGGAAAAATAATTACTGACGGGTAAAAAACATTGCCCATCAGTAGTTGTGCATTTCCACTGACGGGAAGTACTACTGACGTGCATGTTACTAGAGCCTATCAGTAGAGTGTAATACATCACTGACGGGCACAAATTTCTGCCCGTCAGTGATGTTTTGGCCCTAACTCGGTTAGTACAGTGTAATACATTACTGACGGGCCCAAATGTCGGCCCGTCAGTGATGTGGCTTCTCTTTTTGGCCGACCTAACCCTAGTGGGCCGAGGCCCAACTCGCCTCAGTCGGTTCGGTGGGGGGTGGGGTTGATATACCCCCCACCGCCGCCGCATCCCCCTCATGCTCCCTTCCCGCTGCCCGCTTTAGCTCACGCCGCCAGCGAGCCGCCGCCTCTCGCGCTCCCCCGACGCCACCCCCTCAGATCCCCACGCCGCCAGCAAGCCGCCGCCTCTCGCACATCTCTCGCTCCCACAAGTTGCAGCCAAGCATCCACGCCCCTCCCCGCCCCGAGCCCCCCACCACGCGCCGCCGTGACAGGCCCCGCTGCCGGCACTCCACTCCCCCTTCCATCCTCCTCCCCCGCCACAGCCACGGTCGTGCTCCCTCGTCCTCTTCCTCCCCCGCCAGTGCCCGCCCCGGCCCGGCCGCCAATGCCCGCCCCCGTCCCCGGCCCCGCCTCGGCCGCCAGCACCCGCCGCCGTCTAGATCTGTCGCCCCGGCCACCAGCGCCCGTCCTCCTCCTCCATTGGCCCCGTCCCCGAGCTTGCGGGCCCCGTCCCCAAGCTCGCCATTCAGATCTCGCTAGCCCGTCCTCGTCCTTAAGCTCGCCACTCGCCGGCGTCCTCAAGCTCCCCAGCTATTCCCTCGCCGACGGGGTGGCTGCCGATGTTGAGGAACCCGAGCTCGCCCCGTCCGCTCGTCGATCCCGAGCCCCCACCCCCATCCACTCGTGCCGTCGTGTTCTGACTGCTCCTGGAGAAGGCCGAGGAGGAGTTCGGGTTCCGGCAGGAGGGTGCCTCCCACAACGCCGAAGCGGCGCACATCGACGCCCTGCCCTCCCTCGAGATTGTTGATGGCGACAGCAACCAGCATCCTGAGCAGGAGCATCGGCGGCGTGCGGATCTGGCGTCCGAAGCGGCACCCACGGCGGCAGGTCACAGCGGCGGCGGGTGTGGGCTCGAGGGGCTCGGGCTCAGGCTGGGCCTGCTGGGTGCTGCCACTTTTTTTGGGTTTTGGGTGTATCTCCACTGACGGGCGTTGCGCCCGTCAGTGGATTTTTTCTTTCCACTGACAGGAGCTCAGTGACGGGCGCAAAACCCGTCAGTGGAGGCTGTTTTGTGCCCGTTAGTGGAGGGGTTATACGAGGTAGTGGACCACGTAGGCATGGAAAGGAGAGAGGGGAGGCCAAGCACTGTGAGAACGCAAAACCTTCCTGATGTATTACAATTGGGTATGTGGTTTGCCCGGACACTCTTGAGTGACAACAAAGCTTATGTACAAAAGTCCTGGCTTCATCCGGACTTTCCGAGCAAAGTTCATTTGATACCTCCAAACCAAGACTTAGCCTCTGTCCTAGTGCTTTCTTTCATCCTAAACTTCCGAGCGAAGTTCATCTCGAACCTCTGAGATAAGACTTAGCCTCCGTCCTAGTGCTTTCTTTCGTCCAAACCGTCATGGTCCGACACCTCCTCAAAGACCAAGTTGGCTCTGTTTTGTCCTATCCGAAACCTCCGAGTGAGGATCTCCCGGAACCTCTGAGTCATTTTGTGTTTGAAGGCTGAAAGTGCATCTAGGTTGCCAAAGTGAGTTTTGGTGATCATAAAACGATTAGGGAACTAATATGTGCATCAAGTCTATACAAGTAATTAGTTCCATGAAGGATTGCCATAGCCAGCTTTGGTGACCCCTAAAAAGTTCCAATAAAGGGAACACTTGAGGTTTTTATAGATTGAGGACATTTGTGTAGCTCTTTTTGTGGTTCATTGAATCACATTGAGTTTAGGACAAGCCGTACTATTAAGGGGGACTGAGATTAAGTAGCTCGTAAGAGTACCTTGCAAAATGCTCAAATAGGAATCAATTTTCAAATCCAAAGAGGCCTTTAAAACCCTTCTACACACTTTTTCAAAAAAATTTGAATCCTCCAAGTTTGATCCTGGAGCTTCCGGGATCCTCTTCTGTATGTAGAACCAGAGAACTCGGAGCCTTCGAGTTACTCTGTTTGTCTGAATTTCCAAAATTTGAAAGTTCTGAAATTTATCTCGAAACCTCTGAGTTCAGGTTCGAAGTCTTCAACTCCAATGTGCTTCAAAGTCAGAACAAGAAGTCTTTCTGATGGGCTTCTCTTTGAAAATCTCAAAGTGTCCGAGTTCATGTCACGGCCCCGGAATCACATATGGTTAAGGGAAAGAATAATCGCCAAGGACCGAAGGATCCGTCAACTGGGTGGCACGGTACCTGCGCCGTACGCACCGCAGGAGAGGGATCCGACACTCGACCCACATACCATACGCGCCATACGTCGTATGTATCTATCACCGTGGGTCGAGCCGGCCGGAAGCGACTAAGCTTCCCAGAGCCACATACGATTCACAGATTTCGGTGAAGGTTCGGAGTCGTTCCCAATTCCACCAGGTGAAGCAAGGTCGAAGGAGCCCGGTGATTCTACCCACACCCTAACCTAGCTCGAAGCTAGTGGGTCACCCGAAGGCCCGGTAGAACCCACCCACACCCTGCCTGGCCGGCACTGCATCTCAGCCAGCGGGTCACTCAGTCGACACCTGCTCAACGGGGTGAAGAGAGGAACCACCTCAATCCTTCACGACATACCCATATACTTCAAATCATACACGCAATGTATATGGGCAGCCTGAATAACAACTTGATAGCACAACAAAACTCTAATTAACAGTAATACTACTAATCGTCCACCCGAGGGACTCATATGTTTACATCAGTCGGTGATAACCGAAGAAGTAAACCATTACATAAGATAAACGAACAACAGCGGAATAGTTTTGGCAAACCCTTAGCGGAACATCATCCGCTGATTCATACCCACAAAAGCTTTCCCAAAATGTCGAACACTACCGAGGAAACAGCAATATTAGGCATCGTCGAAATAGTCTTCGACCACCGGCTCACCTGCAAGCTCTAGGAATATCCTAGGTGAGTACAAACGTACTCGCAAGACTTAATCGTGCTTGATTAAATGTCCTACACATGGATATACTACAACAGAAGTAAACATGGATGCTTCTCAGAGTAACAATATACATAAAGCAGTAACATTGACCTCTAGATAACATCACAAGCTTTACCACCTAAAATCCGATAGACTCTTTCCCATATGCATCCAATCCATGACCATCATCTCAATCCATATCCATTCTATAACCATTTTATCTCTTGGACCGTTACCGACAACTCGATTCCTAAGGTGAGGTGGATGCCTCCTCCTTGAGATACGCGTCTCCAAGGGGATGGCCCGTCCATCAACACCAAAGCGTCGATTGCCGTAACGTCCTATCATAACTCATTACCATTCTCTCGGACCGTTACCGACAACTCGATTCCTAAGGTGAGGTGGATGCCTCCTCCTTGAGATACGCGTCTCCAAGGGGATGGCCCGTCCATCAACACCAAAGCGTCGATTGCCGCTAACGTCCTATCATCATTTATTCTCTCGGACCGTTACCGACACCCCGATTCCTAAGGTGAGGTGGACGCCTCACTCTCTTGAGGTAGCTAGCCTCCAAGAGGTAGGCCCATCCATCAACACCAAAGCGTCGGTTGCCGCTAACGTCCTCGCGTGGAAAGGGAAAAGTGCACGATGAAATCACCTCCGGTGGTATGGCGAATATCTCAATCTCACATCATCCTTCATTCCCCGGGTTCGCCTTCTTCCTTCTCGTTACAATACCACCTTATCCATCGTGCACCCACCCTCGGCTCTCCCATCTCACTTATTATCAAGGTTCCAGTTGATTAATCTTTTAGATTTAGACCATCACTGACACACAATAGATCATACTCCAACCAACCATCGACCCTGACTCAATCCAATCACATCCCTAGCATGCTAGTATTCAAACAATACGTGCGAGAATAAAGCATACAATCAGGGATATACGAACAATATTAAGAGTGCAATGCAACAAGCTCTGCTTGCCTTGGGTGCTAGGATCTAGCTCTTGCTCGATGTCGTAAGCCAAGTGGTCTTCCTCGTCACCTTCTGTTATGAGAATACGAGTACCGGAAAATAAACAATAAAGAGATGCATAAGGTCCAGCATGTATGCATGATATGTCATGCGAGATATGCAATACTAATGGTGACTTGAAGGTAAGTGAATACTTAAGTTGCCCAATTTTTACTCGAGGGTTAGTAGTAAGGGTATGAAAGCACTAATATGCATGCATGTCATTTTATGCGAGATTAAGATGGCTTAGGGTTAATAACGTCGATGTTAGGGCATGGTAAGGTACTGGTTATGTTGGTAGGTTATGAGTAACACAAATCGAGGGCTCGACGCAAATGAAGTTACAATGCTCGAACTAGGGCTTTACGACGAACGACGATAAGATGGGCTAATAATTTGTCTCCTACGAGGTGATACTATGCATGTCACCCTACTGAGGTTCTAGTTGCTTCATGTCGTAGGAAACTTCGCAAGGATTCCAGAAAGGTCTAGCTTGTCGGAATCGGAGCTACGGATGAAGTTCTAGGGCTAACGGAACCTCGGAAGTGGCAATTCTTCTACTCTAAATAACTCCCTGTGCATGTAATCAAATTAAGATTTTAATTCAGCCAAAGTGTAGAGTTTTTCATAAGCTTTCCAGAAATATAAAATTTGTCAAATTTGGAGCTGTGGTTTGAAAGTTATGAATTTTCCAAGTTTAATACAAATTCTGCCTCTAAACAATTCAAACCTTAATCGCAACGGCCACCCGAACTCTACCCCGCAGCTAACCCTAAATCTCTCGCGCACTCAACCAAACGCACCCGGGATCCGCATCACATGACCCCACACCCGCTGACCAGCGGGTCCTAACCGAGCACCCGTGGCCCAATAAAAAGGGGCCACGCGGTCTCCTCTCTCCCTCTCACCTCTCCCTCTCTCTCTCCTTACTGGACCGAGCCGGCGGCGGTTCTGGACGGCGGCGCATGGCCGGCATGCTCGCCGGAGCAAGCTCCCGAACGCAATCGAGCTTGGGGAATGGGGCAAAAGGGGCAGCGGCTCACTCTAGGGCTGATGCCGAGGTGCGGGAAGGCTGGGGGAGGCCGGAAGATGGGCTGCGACGGGGAGCAGTGGCGGAGGTGCTCCGGTGACCGGCGACAAGGAGCTCCGAGGTGGGATCTGCAAAGAGGAGAAGCGGGATGAGTTGGGAATGGAAGGGACGAGCTCATGAAGGGAAGAATGGAGGCGGGGGAGCACTGGAACGGCTGAACGCGCTCGTCGGAGGAGGCGCCGGAGTTGGAGACGACAACCGCGGCAGGGGAGATTTCTGCGTGGTCCTGGAAAATGGAGGAGGGGGAAAGGATCAGTGGAGGATGGGGAGCTTGGCAGTGGGGAGCAATGGGCAAGGGGCTCACCGGAGCGGCGAGAATTCC